>JAABKJ010011079.1:0-10826 GCA_011634705.1 Andricus grossulariae
GAATAAATAAATGAAATAAAATAAAAATAAATAATAATAAATAATAATAATAAATAATAATAATAAATAATAATAAATAATAATAATAATCATAAATAAAAATAAAAGACCTCAGAGAAAACAAAATTGAAATAAAATTTGGATAATAATTTAATTTAGTAAAACAATCAAATTATCACGCTCGGATAAGCTAAAAACTACAAATGTTTTTAGTTTTTACAAATACTAGATGTAAATAATCGTTAAAAACAATTTCTACATAAAATTTTAGAAATTACAAATTTAGAGTATATAATAATAAGATATAATAATAAGATATATATAATAATAAATTAGCAAAAAAAAGTGAAATAAACTTTTTACACTAATTAGTTCAGAAATAAGAAAAGAGGTACTTCGAAATATTGAGAGGCGAAGTTTTCATAATTAAGAGTGAGGAATTCCACTTTTCAAAAATACGATAATTGAATTCTTCAATCCTTATGTTTGAATTAATAACTAAAACTATTTTACTTGAGAGCTTCGATACTCTGTTAATAAATCAAAATTTTTACAAAATTAATTAAAAATGGCTTATATATTTTTATCATAAAATAAGACTTAAACAATTCTTTAAATTAAATTATTCACTGAAAATATTTAATAATTTCAAAATTGTTAGCACTTAATACCGAAATTTACAGAGTGGAACCTAACCTAAAAAAGAAATAAAAAATAGAAAATAAATGAAATGGAACGAATAGAATATTTTCTGGAGTATTTTCACTAACTAGAACAATTAAAATTAATTTACTTAAAAATTAAATTGAATTGAAATTCCATTTGTAAGTGATAAAATATAAATAAGCTTACGGTAACAATCAGAGTTGAATTTTTCCTATAAAATGTGGAGTAGGTTGGTGGCACTGTTTGGTGATCCGTCCTCCACGAATCACGTTACAGCGATCGTCACAATATGAAGATTTTAATGAAAATTTGTGCGAAAGTGAAATTGTAAATTATGGCTAATTCTAATGGAAGAGATCGTTCGCCAATTAGAGCAGTAATAGGACAACTCAAAGGATTTTTCCGAGATCAAAATGATTCAAATATGAAATAAATCAAAGCTAAATAAGAATCCTTTGATAGGAAAAGAACATGAAGCTTATGTTAAAAAAATTCAAGATGCTTCATATTGATAGGACAGTATGGATCGGCCGTGTCCTTGATCAATGGGAGTGGATTTGCCAAGGGTGCAAGGACCAATGGTTCCATACCAGTGAGGATTGCTGGCAACCTGTAACCCTTCATTATTGCTTAGCTGAATTTTTGTTTGAACAAAAGCCTTGTCACGCCTGTGGATCACGACAAGTCCTTCAAAGTCGCCCTGCAAGCACGTGTCAAGACTGTTCGCCGGTCGTAGTGGGGAAAGGATGGTTGTGTCCAGGATTCCATGACCCTTTCCGTGCTCATGAAAGCTTAGAAATTCCTCAATTTGAAGGAATACTCTCAACAAAAAGAGAATGTCATCCTTCTCATATCCCATCACTCAGTATGATTCTTAATGTGCGGTTCCTACCTCTTATTGCTGGGTATATCCTAGTTCCCACCCTATCTTGATTTGTTCACATATAAAAGAAACATAGACAGCCCTGAGATTGCTAAAAAAATGTAAAAGATAATTTAGAGTTTATCTACTCTCATATTTTAATGAATTTATAAGTATTTCAGAGTTTTGTAAATTAGCATATATATTTAACATAACATACCGCAATTAGGTTTAAAATACGCGTATGCGCAGACTGTATGCCAAAGAGTCAAAGACGACACAAAAAAATGACATATTAACACACGGTTTTATAAATAATCAATAAATTTTAATAATTTCTCATTTTTGGCTTATATTTCCTACCCCTTCATGAGAAATAAAAAGATAAATAATAAGGCATAGGTTTTTAAGTTTTCAAACTTACTATAGCGTTCACTTTCATAAAAATGTAATTTGATCCTTATAGAATAAACATCGTGAGCTCGATTCTTAAAGACTTCAAGAAAGAGAGTGGCAATATCTCCTAAATATAGGAGGATAATATAAACAATAAACAATGTCTGATTGTCATGATAGATGACACACACAAATTTTAAAACTGACCATAAAAGATGCTTCTATACATGAGTACGAAACATCTTTTAAAATAAGGGGAAACGTGTGAAGGAGCGGCGCTCCTACAAACTGAAAATATACTAGCGACCTCTGGAGAGCGCGGCAACAAGTTCCGAATTTAAAATTGAATAGACCTTTCTATTAATTAACCACGAGTTCTAATTCGAATGTCGAGACTTCTTTTTATTGCAAAATACGATGATAGGTTCAATTACGTAAAAGCACGTTCTCGCTAAGCATATAATCATATGAAACAAGTAAGAACGTACGTAAATATAATTCCATACTCTCTCTATCTCTTTGCTAGGTTATGTTCACCTAATATTTTACGCAATACGAAATACTACGCAATACACGATAAGTTGCGTCTCCAAATCAGAATTTGTTTATTTAATATATGGATCATAGGCCTAATTTTAGTATCATTAATGGGGGTTGGTGCCAGTCAGACCGGATGCAAAATGGACTTTGGACTTGTTTAAACTTTTTCATGTTTAGAAATGTCAATCATCGAATGACTCATTTTACGACTCATATCTTGTAGGCGGAGTAAAGTGACCTACTTTACTATTGGTTAATCAGTAGGAAAATTCCATGACGTTAGAAATGTGATTGGTTCTTGGTCTAGGAGCGAGAATAAGTTTTCTCCCATATTTTTGTTCATAGAAAGGCGCGCACAACGAAATTTGTCAGATTTCTGATCTACAACTCTGTCGAAAACTACTTTTAACCTGCGAAACTCAATTCTTGTATTTTTTAACTTAGAAAGGTTGTAACTCAAATCAAATGAAACTGTCAAAACGATAACGAACTTGTAAAATCAACGTGATTTGTTATAAATTAATGTACTTGAGTGCATTAATTGAAGTTATAATTGTTAACTTGTAAGTGGAACAAGAAACATTATATAAATATTGTTAACTTGTGATCATAAACAATGGTGTACTTATTCCAAGCTTGACCTAATTTTGCGACAGCGGTTTCCACCACTCAACGGCATAATTCCAAACTCTCTATCAACGAATCAACAAATGGCTACAACGGAATCAAATTCGATTGCAGATCCTGGGATGTAACACTCGGGCTTGATCGTTCCTCCTAATAGGTGGTTCAAGATGCTCCCGGCCTAACAAAGAAAAAAAAAGATTTTGCTCAAACCTACTATTTATTCTTTAACATAGTCCCCTTTGAGCTCGATACACTTAGTCCAACTATTTTCCAACATTGCGATGCCTTTTGAATAGGACATGGTTGTCATCGATTTGTGAGCTGGTGCATTGTCTTGCAAAAAGATGCATTTTTTCTTGAATGAATGGGGCCGTTTTTTTGCGATTCCGGCCTTGGCTTGGGAGTTATTCCTTCGGGACCACAACTAGACCATTGTCCGCGACTGCTTATTGCGTTGTGGAACCGTATTCAGCAGAAACCCTCGGTACAGGGCCCCCCTATCCGCAACCCGGGGACGCGCCCGGTAGCCTGGTCAAAGGCGCCGGGATGATGACGATGATGATTTTTTTTTCACGAGGGAAGGTGGAAAATGTTCAACAACACACCGTGAAGCGTCCGCACCAGCCGGACCAGCCCAGCTACGATGTTAGCTTGCACGTCCAAGAGGCTTCCTCAACGAGGCTGCCTCTCTGAACGTCAAGTAACTCCTTGTCCCCGGGCGATGGTCTGTCCGGGGCTTACCCTCCTTTGCCAGCATGATTTGGTCTTATCTGGACCCTCGCATTTCACCGCCATGTGGCCGAAGCCTAGGCAGCGATAACACTTCACTGCATCCGCCTTCCTGTGTACATGGCAGGACACCCACCCCACCTTCAGGTGTCCTGGTGTAGTATTTTTTGCGCCTTTCCTCTGTCACTCCCACGAATGCCTTCAGTGTTCCCCTGAAGGCCCTTTTCGTGAGAGTGACTCTCATCTGTTCAGGCGATTCTGCTCCAAGACATTGCCTGACCGCAGCCTCAACCTCCTCCGCAACAGTTATGGTGTCGAGGTCTAAGACCTCGACCTCTGTGCGAGGGACAAGCTCCCTCACACTACCACCTTCACCGATGGCCTCCCTAATAGCAGCGGATAGCTTGATTCTGCCGTCCGCTGCAGGTCCTAATTCCACAAGGACCTCGTCGTTCCTGGTTTCTCTGACACCCTTAATTTTAACACCAAGGGTGTCAGGCTTCACCTTACGTTTAAGGTCCTTAAGGACCTCTGCGTAGCTTAAACCCTCGGCAGGTTTTATAATAAACGCCTCGGGTCTAGCTCGCCTCTTCCTCTCCTTCTTCATAGTAGATCGGGTTGCCTGTGTAGGCATCCCTTCCTCGTCCTTCTTGGGCGTGGATATCGTCACTGCAGCAGGACGGGTCCTCGGCCTTTTGCTCCTGGGCTTGGAAGTGCTCTTCTCAATTAGACTCAGTGTGGTCTCCCTTCCTCGCTTTCTATCACGGGGAGTGGGAGCTGCCACGGCTTCGTCCGTCTGAGTGCAGATCTCGCCTGTCTTCTTTCTAGCCCTCTCCTTCCGGGTCATGGCTCTCGTTCTGGCAGTTCGTCCAACATTCTCGATCAGATCCCTATGAAGACCTTCGGTCGTCATAGAGTGATCGTGAAGTTGATCCACGAGCCGCTCCGCTCGTTCCAACTCATCCCTGATTGGCAGCCACATGTTCCTCTTTGTGATGCTGAACTCCACCATTTCCTTGATGGTGCCTCTTAACTCTACCACCGGGGCTGGAAACCGATCGGAATCAGTGGGGAGATTGCTACTCCCTTGGGGTATATTGTTTTTAAGATACCTACTCATCATTGGTTTAAATTCGGGGTTCCTTCCCCTAGCTGGTTTTTGTCCGCCCCGGGTATTTGATTTCCCCGGTACCACCCATATCTGGGAGGCGTTCCCCTATCCGCAACCTGGGGAGGCGCCCGATGGGGGACCAGCAACCCCACACGGGACCCAGCACCAATAGAAAAAAGACTGAAGGTGAAGTCAGAACTTATGAAGATAGAAAAGTTAGGGATAATAGAACCGGCGATGAGCTAATTTTGTAATCTCCTGAAAATAGTAAAAAAAAAGTGACGGGGATGTACAAAATTGTTTGGACGCAATTTTTTTAAATGATATAATAGAATCTAAACACGATGGACCACCGGAAATAAATTATATTTTACGAAAGTACGAGGGTAAAACAGTGTTTAGCAGCATGGATTCAACGCGAGGCTTTTTTCAGAATCCCTTAAAAAAGGAATCGCGGAAATTTACTGCATTCGTTTTCGTGGGTAGATCCTACCAATATTGTAGAATCCCTTTCAGCATAAAAACGGCTAGTAAAGTTATTGTTCGAGCTCTGAATTTCGTCCTTGGAAATTACTTTGATGAGTTCTTGACATTTTCTGTAGATGACATCATGATAACGCCGGATTCATTTTAAGGACATCTTCAACACTTAATAGGGTCTTCACAAGGCTAAAAGATGCGGGACTAAAACTTAAATGAAATAAGTCGAGTTTTCGCCAGGAAGAAATGAAATTTCTAGGTTTCATTCTGACCCCCGAATGCATAAAGCCAGATGCGGACAGAATAAAATCGATTACAGAAATACTATCTTCAAAAAATGGGAAACAACTGCAAAAAAATTGTGGAATCTGTGAGAATTACAGCAGATTCGCGAAAAAACACGCGAATTACATTGAACCGTTTCGTGAGCTATTGAGTTTAAAAAACAAATACACCTGGAAACATCATCAGGAAATTGAGCTTGAGCAATTAAAGCGTAATTTTCTAGAATCTGTTGTACTAGCTCATAAGGGGGAGTGGAGTAAGGTGTCAGGCTTTGAACGAAATGTCCTTTAAATTATAATTAAAATATGATTTGATGTCGGTATTTTTTGATGAGAAGGTCACATTATCAGGTTACATATGTCATTACTTAAATCCTTTTTTTAACAATGTCATTATTTGATTTTTAATTCAGGGGCCCCAGCGAGGAGAAATTTCTCGAGTTCAGCTCTTTTAACGTGTGTTTCGTTTCCACCACCACGCCTACTCCCTCAGCTGAAAGAGTGAGACGTAAGTTTTCCGTGCTGAGTGAGGAGGCGCCAGTGGTGGAAACGAGACATGTGTTAAAAGAGCTGAACTCGAGAAATTTCTCCTCGCTGGGCACCCCTGATTTAATTAATTCGTTTGTCTTGCATGTCGATCAGCGTACCCCATACCATGGGGCATGGTGTCCTTTATATTACTGCCGGTTTATTCGAAGAATATGAAAGTTTTAGAATAAAAATCGTTTAATATAATAATTCTTGAAAGTATAATGTAACGAAAAATAATTACTCGAGACATAATCAACACTAAATAAATGTTTTCTTAACAATCAAAGTAAATTATGTCGCAAAACCTGGTAATAACCTCTTACTTCTGGAAAATTATATTCAGCGTGTAAAGGTCTGCATTTTGTTTACCGAAAGGTACCAAAGGCGCGAAAATTCAAAACAGGCATTGAGCAATAATATTCGAAATCCTATTTATTGAGTTATTGTTCAATCCATCTAATTAGGACCATCATAATAAATCAAGAGAAGTGCTCGATGTGTGTTTGTTATGGGAAATTATAATTAGGAATGGAAAAAACTTCATAACAATAAGTTTTAGTCTGTCTAGGTTATAACCTCAAAGTTTAAATGCTCGTCTCTTTCGAAGGAATAAAACATGAAATTGAGCGGTTAAGTAAAGAGAATCCTTCCTAGTATATTTTAATAGAAAATTATAATTAGGAATGTAAATACATGTATAACCTTTATAAGGACAATTTTTATATTTATAGGTTATAATCACGAATTTCACATGACAGTATATTTCAAAGTAATTAAACGTGAACTTGGTACTTACCGTATTATTATTAAATATAACTTCAAATCACGTTTCAAATTTCATTATCTGTATAGCTTTATTATTAACAACCTCGAATATTTTTAGACAGGACATAAATAAATTTCTGAGTTTTCCTACATTATTGATCGAATTACCGACCTGTTATCAAGCACTGTTACCATATCTCCACAAAATTTTGCAGACAGCATGCCCCGCATGTCATGTCTCAAGATTTCATTAATTTTAATACATTTATAACGTTTATAAAAACAGTTCATGATATCAGAAATTTAAAGAAATACTTCACCTATTAGAATCTAATATTTCCATGCTCCAAGTATTTCAAAATACTTTTCCATCTGTTTCCGTCAAAACTGTTTTTTTTGTTCATAATAACTCTTCTGACACCATTTTAAAACAAAAATTTCATCACATCACTATTTTTCCAAAAACAAAAAGTCATTTTATGCAAAATACTAATATGGAAATCAACAAACGTGGGCGTTTTTTGTAATTGACACCATGCCCCACACGTACACCATACCCCACTCTCCCTCAGTTGTTTTTACAATTAAATTGATTAAAATAAAATAATTAATTAAATTTTTTAATTTCAATTTTCTATGGAAAATAAGGAAAATGAACAACAGAAAAATTTGATAATCGAAAACAAAACTCTGTTGAAAAGTAGCACATGAGGACCCTGCATATGCATAATTAATTTATAGTCCATTCATTATTATTTTCAGATTGTAAAATATTCTTATTCTTCTTAACTTTGTGCAAACAATCAGAAGGCAATTATTTTGAAAATGGATAAAGACTAGGTCACGTTAGCAATTGGGTAGTTTTTTAAAAACTTTTCTATTTTTCTTTTTTTCTTTGTTTATAATTTTTTTTATTTATTTTATACAGTCCCAAATACATTTTTTTACTCAGCAATTCATTCTCCACTGTTGAATTAGGAAATATCTCGACCATTCGAGTTTGAAATTTTCTACTAATCTCTAGTGGCTCACATCTGGCTAATCGAATCTTTAAAATTTCATTAGTAATTAGTTCAATTTTACCAATATTGATTCAGAGAGGAAAAAATCCTTAAAACTAAAATATACTTCTTCAAGCACTACAGTTGATACTTTTTCCTTTTAAGCCTGATTGAGAAAATAGATTTCTTTAAAAAAAAATGTAGTAAATTCTGGTACAGAATAAAACATTTTAGTTTTGTGACATTTTCGTGTACGGCGAGCCATTATTTATTCACAGCCTTACAAAAAATATATTGTTTTATATATCTCCGTTACCCTACAAGCCATAATTTTTATGTTACCAAAATATATGTTGTCGTAATGTTAAGCGATTTTAAGCAAAATGTTAACTCACCGCCTATTGTGCTAAAACCTATTAATATTACGAGTTGGAAAATTTAAACAAATCCTAACAGTTAGTAGGATTTAAGATTACACTCAGCCAAACTATTTGGATTTCAAGCATAAACTAATTCTGATTGAGTTTGTTATCTAAATAGGTCACAGTATTGGATCATCCGAACAGATTTCAACAACAACTTGGACTTGATGCACGATAATAATCTTGTATTTTGGAATAAAATTTTTCTATTTGGTTTTAAAATCCAAGTAGATTGCGGTATTGGATCATCCAACCCGATTTCAACAACAACTGGAACTTGGTCCAAGATAATCCGACCTCTGGACTATCATTTGTAGTGCGTATAATGCAGCGAGGGCTTTGGCAGATGCAAACCATAAAACAAAACCAACGGTTGATCATAAGACAAAAAGACGAATGCATCAACTCAGCACAAAGATAGACTATGCATAACAGTACGCGTCCCGCATTCAGTGTGTGATTGACTACTAAATATTTGTCAGGACTTTCACTGCCAAAGTTCAACAGTTCGCGCGCGAACTGCGGATCCGTCATCACACACTCAACAAGTCAAAGCTACTGACCATCAGGCAGCATATTCTTGATAGAATACGAGTACCATCTAACGCTAGGAGAAGTCTAGAGCGGAAAGATAGGTGTGTCAGAGAATATCAACAGTTTTTGTCTGACCCATCTCGATCTTCCAAGACCCTCCAGTTACTGTCATCCACCCGCCCACACCAGAGGAGGTCGAGGCATTTTTGAGAGAAGTCTACGAAGTCCCGCATCCACTAAAAGAAAATTCAAAGAATATAAATAGCTTCAAGGAGGTGTGCAGTGCCCGTGTAACACCTGCGGAGAAGTGCCCACCTATCACCACCGAAGAGGTCCACCAGAATCTGGGCCGCATTTTTACCTCATATCTAAAGTCGGAAGAGCCTATTCTGGAGTGGTTGGTGGAAGGCCGCACAGTGCTCGTGCCGAAGACGGGCGACTTAGCTGATCCTAAAAATTACAAGCCAATAACTTGTCTCAATACACTGTATAAGATCTTCACAGCTAACTTAGATGATAGGATTGTTCGAACAATTGGACCTGTGTTCATCCACACATCGTGAGGTGCATAGAGAGATCAATGCCGCTGTGGACAGCGAGATTTAATAGCTCATCTGGAAAACATCGTGTAATCACCAACAGTGTCACCTTTCAGAGAGGTGTATTTCAGGGCGACACTTAGAACCCTCTCCGCTTTTTTCTCACATTCTTGCCATTATCTTTCGCACTTCGCCATTCCGAAGAGTACCTCTGCGGCCAACCTGGAAATCGAAAGCATAAGGTCACTCATGTATTTCACATGGATGATATTAAGGTCTATGCTAAAAATAAAGAGAAACTACATCTAGCTCTAGACATTGTCAAAGAGTACACTCAAGAGATTGGAATGGAGTTCGGGTTAGAGTAATGCGCCAGGGTTTATTTGAAGAAAGGAAAACTTAATGGCGTCCCGGAAGACCCTGAACTCGTCGACAGAAGCGCTATACGACACCAATTTGTGATTTTCTTATTTTGCTTGTTCATTGACCTGTCCGAATGATTGGAAAATGCAATACGCAATACGCCATTTCCATATTTTACTTGTACGTTACAACACAACAAATATGTGCAATAGGGTGGCTCTTATTTACTCTTGGCAAAAAGTTCTTGGTGATTTTTTTACTGCTACCCCCCAGTTTGGTTACACTTTATGTAGAAATAATTTCTGTTAAATTTGAGCCTAATCGGACTAAGTGAAAGGGTGCACCTGCGCCTTTGAACATAAAAAAACAATATAATCAAAGAAAAAACAAATTTTATTTGTTTATTTTGCCAAATTTTAATTATATAAAAAAAGCTTCGTAAAAAAGTTGTAGTTCTATTCAAAATGCACATATTATTATGCATAACTTTTTCTCGTATGACTAACTTTTTTAGAGAAAAATTCGAAAAAGTATGCTACGAATAACGCTACTCCAAGTACTCTAGTAGAGGATAGTCTAGGAGCTTCCATAAAGCACTTAGCACTCTTTTTCCTTTAGTCTATCTGTGTCTTCCCTGTTTCCTGAGTGTTCTTGTCCAAGCGCTACCTGATGCATGCCTACTTGGGAAGAGGGTACCAAAGTACCCCATACTAATGTAGTATAGTAGTAATATAGTAGTTGTAGTGAGCAGATACAGATACTCAGAGACATACCTGACGCAGTTCTCGCTCGAATATCGGATGAGTCAAAATAAATTTTTATTTCACAATGTCCTCTGCCAATCTATTACGTGAGAAAATTTACTTACTTGGATATTACTGGTATAAAATTGGTTATTGTTTTTGGGAAAAAGCACGAATTCCAACTCAGGAAGTGAGAAACTGCATCCCAAAATTAGAATGTTTGTACCAAGAAT
>JAABKJ010011080.1:0-10826 GCA_011634705.1 Andricus grossulariae
TATTAAATTTACTACACGTATATGCATATTGCTTCCATTACATTTATAGTAAAATCGTTATAGAAATTTCTAACAGTGTACGTCAAAATGACTCGGGACCGTCAAAATGGTATAAACAATTATACACACCCGTTATATATATAACGTTGTAAGTAACTTTTTTCTATGGAAGCGACCACAATTTACTCCGCAATGATTATTATTTGTTATTATTAATAACAATTACGTTTCTTAAAATATTTGTATTATCTTATGCATTTATAAACAAATATTGCGCTTTTCTTTGAGAAATTACAAAAACACATTATTAACAATGACTCCTTGCTATCAGTGGATAACAATTAATTATTGCTTAAATAAACCTAATTAGCAAATGCATTATTTGGAAATTTATCAACGTTTGAACTTCAGTCTTTTACCGTAATCGACTGTTAATAACTAATTTTACAACTGTTTTTATAGACACTTGGATAACGGTCGACTATTTTAGTAGTTATTAAAAATGTTATAAACAATTGTTTCTCGTCTCATGTATTTGTAAACTAAAAGTCCGTTTTTCGTGTAGAATTTACAGGCAATTTTAAATAAGACAAGATAAGTTTGTTTATAAAATTGTTTAAAATAATTTAAAAATAGATGATTGTTATCCGAGTACCTAACAAAAGTTTTAAAATTATTTATTTACAGTTAATTACGTTAAAGGAACATAGTTAAAATAGCGAGGAATCATTAATAAATAATGGGCTGTTAATTCCTAGAATGAAAATGGATTCCTTTTATACATGAATAAGATGATACAAATTTGTTGAAAACTTTTGTTAAGGAAATGACGCAGAAAAGAAATTACCATTGAATCAAGAAAATATTGGTCTCGATATGAACGATACAATGTTTTCTTCATTCAAAAAAATTTGTCTAGTCTCAAGAAAATGAACTTGGAAGAAGAAACCAATATTGTCTTGATTCAGTTATATTTTTTTTCTATGCAACAATAACAATTACCAATTATCATCTGTATGACCTGAAAAATTAGAAAAATAAATTATTTCCAGTAATGTGCATGACTCGAATTGAACCGACTATAATCTGATTTGATTCAGCTAAGTTTAATGAAGAAATAAAGTTTTAAATAATAGAAAATAAATTTTATTCGCGAGGTAAGTGTTACAAGAATATTTAGTGCACTTTTTAAATCTTGCTTGGAAAAGAATAAAAGATCCTGGGTAACAATATTTGGTCTTGATTTTGTCTTGAGTAAAGACTAATCCAAGACAATTTCAAGTTATTCTGTATGTCTAGCTCGTGAGATGGAACCTGGCTATTTTTGACGTCTTAAGACGATTATTTTTGACCTAAAGATAAAAATTTATGTTTTGAGACAATCTTATATTTGGTTTAGCAGGAACCTGAGAGATATATAACTCGAAGACAAGCCAAAATGCTTCCAGGGCCTCCAAGGGTGATCACTAATCCGCTTTAAATTTTACAGGACGTTTATGTTATTTATCTTCATGGTATTAATTTTGTATGTGTTAATAATTTTGTTTATTCGCAATAATTATGTTCTTTGGATAGCAAATCTGAAAATGCTGTTCATTTCTTCCTATCTCCAACAGTTCACTAGATACCTGTAAAAAATGACAGTTTTAATCTTTTTATAGAAAATTGTGTTTACTTGTAGTTGCTGAGACCGACAGGTTCCGAATTTTCAATTAAAAAATCAGTTATTCCCAATAAAAAGTTTTATCGTTTATAAAATTGTAACCCATAGCAGATGTCATCTGTTTGGTCCCAACCTGTTTGGAAATGGTAGGCCCTGCCGGTAGTAATTATCCTACCGTGTCTCAAGACAAGTCTACCTGGTCTTGTTTTGGCATAGTTACATGCCATAAATGCAAGATAGTTCTGTAAATCTCCAATGTCTAGCTGGTGAGACGGAACCAGACATCATGGTCTTCAAGACATATTGAAGAGATTCGGGACAAAATCAAGACCAAATATTTTTACTCGAGGAGTTTGGAGGGTTTTTTTTTATTAGGGAGAAGGATAAGAGCTTGAGCTGACTCTAAATATAAATTTCGCCTATCCTTTTTTCAGCATATTTCACAGTTTCACAGTAAATACCAGAGATATTTTTTATCTGAAGTTGGATAAGAACGTTGCAAACAATTTAAAACTACGAATTCACAAGCACATTGACATGTTTATGTAGTTGTCAATTGTTTGAAACGTTTTATGTAACTTCAGATAAAATATATCTCTGCACAGAAACGATATTGTTAAGATGTGATAGGCGACGTATGATGTATAATTTCGTAATTTCGTTTTTTAAAAATTCAGGCAAGATTCACAAAGTAGACTACTTATTTCTGCAAGACTTATATGTAGACGTCCGCAATTAAAGAGCCCTTATGGGCAGTTTAGAGTTACCAATAGGCGCATAATATGGCCGGATAAATTCCCGACATTTAAGGCCGAAAATGAGCCTTCCAAGTTGAAAAACGAGTCACCGGGGCATTTTTGAAGTTGGAACTTTGAAAACCCGTTTATCGAGAAAATCGTATTTAAACTTGGCGAGTTCCACAAGCACATATGTTATATTTTTTCTTCAAACATAAAAATACCTACTTCCGGTTACTATCTGGATATAAGTATAGTCTCAATTAATTCATCAGAGGTCCCAGTCTCGATCCCAGTATCATCCCCTACTCAAACTCTAAAATAATAATTTTGAATTCAAATTAGAAAAACACGAATATATCTTTTCATGCGGGCGCCCACGTATAGTATTAACAAATAAATTTAGTTGCGAATAATACGATATACAGATGCGTTAAATCAGTTCAGTAGCTTTAATTAAATCGATATAACTGCATTATGCACAACAAAGTGCGTCAATAGAAATATTTAAAAAAATTTGTTCTTAGTTTACCTTAGGATCTAAGAATAGAAAACCATGTTGACCATGAAGAAATTAATTTTTATGAAGTCTCTATTTTTTATTATAGTTTAAAAGCCGTATATTTTTGAATATAGTCACTGCTTGGTAGAAGCGATTCAATAACTCAAGGTCGTTGTAACATTAAAAAAATTATTCATTTATTTTTCAATTTTCTCCATAAATAAAGTATTGCAAGCACATTTTTATTAAATAATATCGAGAGCAAATAATATATTATTGAAATATTATTTTTAACTGAATGTAACTAGTAGAACAGTAGAGAATGTTTCAAAGAAAAAAAATGAACTATTGTTTTTTGAGATTGGATCAAAATGTACATATGTTATAAAGAGGTTTAAAAAAACAAATGTCAAATAACTATTGTTAGGAAAATAATTTTGGCTGATGAAAACTATTATTTCCTTCTAAAAGCTATTTTTTTCGAAAAACTATATTGCTGCCTCTTTTAAAATGAACTGAGATTGATTACGGATATATTTTTTCTGCTTTCATAAACCGTTTTTCAATTTGAGGTTATATTAAAATCTCTTCCCCAAAAACCGATTAATTTATTAGGGATCGTACATATATTACGTAATACGGTTTTCTTTTGTTTAAATAAAGTTGATAATAAAGTTGCCGATAAGTAAAAAAGGATACAAGGATATGAACAAAAGAAAAACACGTTACGTAATATATGTACGATCCCTTATTTGCCTTATGCGTCGATTCAATAAAATTCTATTCAGTCTAAAGTGCTTGCTCGGTTAGAATTTTTTCGAATCCATTAAAGCTTGAGTCGATGTCGAAACATTCTACTCATGACTTTATATACATATATATGAAAATCACGTAGAACGTGGCGCTTAATTGAAAGAACCAAGTTTGTACGTCGAGAATAGGTAAATAGTGCATTTGTTAATTAGGTTTGTTCAAAAATCATCAATAATTGTTGTCGGATGACTAAATAGGATATAGGTTTCATTGTCGAGTACATTATTGGTTGATTCCGTAGAAAAAAATTTATTTATTACATAATAAATACCTGATGTTTATATATATGTACGTATGGGTAAAAGTTAAACATTACCCTGCGAGTTCGGTTTCAGTGATATAACAGATAGAGCTGTCATTTCCAAACTAAATTCGATAGCTCTTTGAAATCGTCACCGCTGGCGTGAAGTTAGCTGACGGTGTACTGAAACAACTAAGTCGGATAACTTCTGCTTTTAACTTCATAAACATGGTCATGGAAACTTTTAAGAGTTGTCAAACGACCCTCGAGGTGGTCATTGAAAATTACTCTTGAGCAACGTGTGCGGTTAAAAGCAGAAGAATTACCCGATATGGTATAAAAGTAAAGATTACCCGCAAAGGGTAATTTTTGTTGCAGGTGATCTTTATTCCGAAATTCAGGTAAAGATTTCTCTTAGTTTTTTCTGTATTGCTTATAAAATTTATTTATAAAACAACAAATTATAATTCAACTTTCATTAATTCAGCTTAAAAACTTAGTTTAATTATCTATAAGTTTGTGTTAAAATTTAATGCGAATCAACTGGCGAATCGTTAAAAATTTCTGTGAAACCATTTTCATCCACTTTTTTCTTTATAACAAATATAATTAATTTTTAAACTTCTCTAATTATAAATATAAAAAATGGTGCTTGTAAAATCGAACAATGTTTTTTTTCTCTTGAGTTTGTTCACCGAACCAAACAAAACTAACCATTTATTTTGAAAGAAAAAACAAAATCTGTCGAAAATGTAGTCTAAAAATCAATTTGTCCATGGGCATTCTTTTTTTTTCACTGTGCGGCGTCAGTTCACTAATTCAGATTATAGGGTACCTTTTCACGGAGCAACATTTTGAAGTTCGAAATATTTTTTCTAACCAATTACAACTCCGATTGACCCGATATTATTTTTGGCAAAATTAACTTGGACGATAACAAAATGATGGCTATTGCAATGCATGGGTACAAACTCACAAAGTATGTAGACGTGAATTCAAGTGAAAAATAGTATATTTCGATATGAGAGGCCAAATGGGTGCTTTGGACTGTTAGAAATTTCTATAGCGATTCTACTACAAATGTAATGGAAGCAGTATGCATATACGTGTAGTAAATTTAATATACATCATCCTGTAAAATTAATATACATGTATAGTAAAACAGAGTGCGTGAAAGTTGAAAGTTCTTTGATGCACCCAAATCTGGTCAAATATTTAAAACTAAAGTAATGACCTAGAATTCATCTATTAAATTCTTATTTATAATCAAAGTGTACGTACGGGTGGAATTTTTTTTCAAAATTCACTGTAAATGTCAAAATTTTAACGTGAGTACCGTTGCTTTTAGGTTAGGTGTCACAATAATTCGTTCAATTGAACTTTTCCACTTAAAACCCAGTATGATTTATATTTTACTAGAAGAAAATATTATGCCTTATTATTTAGAATTGAAAATTACTGCCATAATTATTTTTAATTTGTTGAAAGTGAAATTACCTGACTTTTCTAAAAGTCGATCAATATACATGTATATGATATTTAATATACAGCCTCTTATTAATATTTCATAGACCGAGTTTTTAGATTTAATATACAAATGTATAGTAAATCTATCTTAAAATTGAAAACATTTTTAACAGTGCAATAAGCAATGGAATACGAACAAAAACTCAACTTTTAAATATCATCTCCATAAGTTTATTTTGTAGGGTCCTGAAACGCTCATAAGTGAAAAATTGGGTTTCGCGAGTTTCTGGCGCTGATTATAATTTCTTTTTTGCGGTTTTTGAAATATAAATTGTTTATTATACATAAAATCCTACTTCATACTAATAACTAAAAGTTTACATGAATTGTTTAGACAATTTATTATTGTTTTTAGCAATTTTCTCTTAGAATATATTTAAAAAGTCGTGGATTTTCGGAAGTACTCAACTTATTTTCAACTTTTCAATTACAGCGAGGCAATAATCAATTAAATTTACGGCATATAATAAATATAATAAATAATTCATATAATAAAAAATCATATAATAAATTAACAATAGAGAGAATAGTTTCTTATACAATCTATTTCTTTTCTCTTACTATATTTGTCTGAAGAAAAATACACTGTTAAAAATGTTTGCAATTTTAATATAGATTTTCTATACGATTGTATATTAAATCTATAAACTCAGTCTACGAAATATTAATTAAGAGGATGTATATTAAATTTCATATACATGTATATTGATTGACTTTTAGAAAAGACAGGTAATTTCACTTTCAACAAATTAAAAATAATTATGGCAGTAATTTTCAATTCTAAATGATGAAGCATAATATTTTTTTCTAGTTAAACATAAATCATACTGGGTTTTAAGTGGAAAAGTTCAATTAAACGAATTATTAAGACACTTAATCTAAAAGCAACGGTACTCACGTTGAAATTTTGACATTTACAGTGAATTTTGAAAAAAAATTCCACCCGTACGTTGCACTTTGATTATAAATAAGAATTTAATCGATGAATTTTCGGTCATTACTTTAGTTTTAAATATTTGACCAGATTTGGGTGTATCAAAGAACTTTCAACTTTTACGCACTGTATTTTACTATACATGTATATTAATTCTACAAGATGATGCATATTAAATTTACTACACGAATATGCATATTGCTTCCATTACATTTATAGTAAAATCGCTATAGAAATTTCTAACAGTGTAGATATTAGAAATATTCTTCAAATTTTCTATATAAATCATATTAAATATAAATTTACCTTGAGAGTCTATTTGTTTAAATTAATATTGATATTCATTTTTTGTGGCGTTTGGGAGATATTCCCGTTTTTTTAAGTCAAGGTCAGGATTATTATTTTCGGATTTAAGTGGGGAATAATATTGACACCTATACAGAATTTGTTGACACTACATTTATGTCCTGAAAGCAAGCGGAAATGGGTATATTTCATTTTCAAAGAAAAAGTGTAACATGGGCGTTTATGGTTCTCGCCAACATTAAATGTTCATAACTAAAGATTAAAAGCAGATACAAAAATAAAGCAAAACTAAATATTTCGGGAAAAATCTTTCTAGCATTACCTTAAGAGAAGGTAGATATAAACAATAATCAATTGTTTAAATAGGCATATTTGTTAGCATGCATTAATTATCACCTCAATAAGTGAAAAGTGGAACAAAAGTTTACGAGTTTAGAAAAAATCGCAACTTTTTAGCACTTATCTGAGAGAATATAGTTATAAACAATAATTAATTGTTCAAACGACTATGTTTGATTGATTGCATTATTTATTACTTTGCTAAGTGAAAAGTGGGAACAAAGTTTAAAATTTCAGAATGAATCGCAAGTGTCTAGCATTATTAAATAATAATAATAATAAATTGTTTAAACAATGAACTTTGTTACCTTTTATTAATTATTGACCTCATTCTTATTGAAAATTGGACAAAAACTGGATTTTTTTTTAAAAGTTGCAATTTTCTAGGATTATTCTGCAAGAATATTATTAAGAATAATAACAAATTCACTCTAATTGGAAATTGGACCAAAAGTAGAAAATTTTTGAAAAACGCACGACCTTCCAACTCTATTCTAAGAGAAAATTTCTAGAAACAATAATAAATTGTTTAAACAATTTATTATTGTTCATTCATTTACAAACATTTATTATGTAAAACACACTTTTTATGCGAACTTTCGTATTTCAAAGTATTTTTCACATCTTTACATAAAATACCTTTTTGGAATAATAAAATATGTTCTGATTTTTTTGAAAACTTACAGATGCATTGTCCGAATATGAAAGAAAGTTTTTGCCAAGCCTGAATGAAAATCTAAAACGGTTACTATGCCTAAAGCCCTAAAGTAATGTGAAACATGTGGCAATTTTGTAGCAATATTTAATAAAATAATGAACGTATTGCAATTTTGCATACACAACGTGAGAGATAGTCCTCAATCATGATCAAATCTGTATTTTGGACTTCTTTTTTGGATAACTGTAGCTGACACCTGTACAAGTGTAAACCACAAAAAACAAGTCGTTTTTTCTATTTTCTGAGCAAACTATTATTTTCATGTAAAAAAGAGAAAAACCTTTTTTTATACAGGAAAGAATTTTGCACATTTTTCTACAGAACCTCAATTTTGCTAAATTAGCCGTTTCCGAGATAAACTCGAAAAACTGATCATCGCCGCCATTTTTTAATATGAATTGTTTATCCATTATTCAATCGATATCATACGTTTACAGGTTCATTCATAGCCTATTAGGAAGGGTTTAGATGAATTTTCAGCCTGTCACTATAATTATTTCCTTTATCCGTCTTTTTTGGTTCTTCGTTGCCTGGCCTAAGCATGGGACTTTGCTGGCGCTACTGCTAAGGAATGTTGCCAAATCCACAGGCATAATTAAGAATGTCAGTTTCATTTGAAGAGCAATCACGAAGAATGTCACATTTGTCTGCATAATAGCGTCGACAAAAATTTAAGATTCATTAACGTAACATTTTATTATTACATTTTCGGTTAAAATAATTAATTTTCAACCAAGAGAAAGGGAATTTTCAAGAAAATATTTACATTTTCAACCAAAATGATCAATCTTTGATTACAAAAAAAAATTAATTCTCGACAAAACGTGTAATAGTTATTTCCACCAAAAAATATTTTAATTTTCAATATAAAAAACCTTAGAACTAAAAATACGAATTTTGAACAAAAGATTTGAATATTTTCAACCAAGAGACATTTTTCAATCAATAAAGAAAAAAAATCTTATCCAAAATGTTGAGTTTTCAAGTCATAAAGACGTATTTTGGAGAAAAAAAAGTTGAATTGACAACACAAAAATGTGAATTTTTTACCAAAATTATAGGATTTTCGACTAAAAAAGATGTGTTTGCAAAAAAATAAAAGAGTGAATTTTCAACTAAAAAAGATCAGTTTTCTACCGAAGATAAAATATTTATATTTTTAGTAAAAAAAAAAAAATTTCAACAAAAGAAAAACGAATTTACCACAAAATTGGTAACATTTTTACCCAAAGGGATGAACTTTTGAGTAAAATAATGCAACTTCAAAAAACATGCAACCCACTAGTTGAATTTTCAACCCAAAAGATGAATTTCCTACCAGAAAAAGACAAATTAAAAAAAAATAGATGAATTTCCATCTAAAAAAGATAATTTTTCAACAAAAAAGAGGTTAATTTAATTTCAATCTAGAGAAATAAGTTTTTAACCAAATAAAATTAATTTTGAACGAAATACTTAACTTTTTAATCGAACAGATGAATTTTTAACCAAAAAGATCGAATGCCTGTCAAAAAAGAATTTAAGACAAAAAATGGAATAGTTAGATCTTTAGTTAAAAAAATTCATTTTCAATTTAAAAAAACTATTTTTTAATCAAAGAAGTTAAATCAATTTTCTAACAAAAAAGACCAATTTTCACAAAAATAGATGAATTTTTAACTGAAAAAGATACGCTAAATGCCTATGAACAAAATTTCGACAAAAAATCGAACAGTTAAATTTTTAGTTAAAAAAATTAATTGTCAATATAAAAAAAAAACTAATTTTCAACCATTGAAATTAAATTCCAACCAAACAGAATTTTTTTTACCTAATAGTTGAATTTTCAACTAAAAAGGTGAATTAGTCAGTAAGGAGATTAATATTCTACCACAAAAGAAGAATTTTCAACAAAATACAGAGTTTTTCAAAGAAATAGTTGATTTTTCGAGTGAAGAAGATTGATGTTCATCCAAACATGAAATAGTGAAAGTTTCTGTGAGTGAAAATTCGTAGTTTCATATTCATACTTTTGATGGGCAGGGCCGTTTTGGCTCAATATATTTGGGACTAAAAAGACAAGGATGCTTGACTTACGTATGGCTCAATTCGGGTGCGTCTATCGTGGGGTATAATCCTCATATTGCCATAATACACTTTTCCTTTCCAAAAGCACGTGTCTGCAATAAAGTAATAAAACGCAGCCACAAGAATTCCAAGTGTTGGCTAGCCTCTGAAATAACCAGCTGATGGAAAATGGTCACGAAGGAGCAATTGTAACTTCCGAGTTGACGATCAGTGATAACCCGCTGTCCCCAGGCAACGGGTCCTGCAAATCCCCTTCCTCCCACTATACAGGGTGATCCAGACTCAAGTGTGCGGACTTGTATAGCTGTATAGAAATTAAAAAAATAAATAGAAAATTCCTTTTCCAAAAATCAGTTGAAGTTTTAGTTTTTCAGTTATAAAATATTCAAGCTGGACCAATTAGGAGCGCCGTATAAACAGTCGTATGTGCGTCATGTGTGCGCACACACAGTCGGTTTATACGGCGCTCCTGATTAGACCAGCTTAAATATTTTATAACACAAAAACTAAAACTTCAACTGATCTTCGGAAAAGGAATTTTAGATTTATTTATTTTATTTTTATACGGCCATATAAGTCCGGACACTTGAGCCTGGGACACCCTGTATAGGCGTCAAAACACCCTGCCCATTCCGGTCGGATATAAAGTGTCCGCGCGGCAAAATGATATCAATTCTGATGCAGATTGATCTCCCGATTCCGATTCGGTGCAGTACATCTTGCGCATGTATCGAGCTCTCGAGATATTCGAAATTAATTACTTTTTTAATTAACCGTGATTGCCACTGCTTCATCAAATATGTATAAAAATATAACCATTGTGATTGACGTATTTCGCCGACATGAACTGGAAATGACATGGTGAATGCATTAATCGGATACTCTGTGCTCCACAGCGCATATGACAGAACATTTGGCACGCTTTGTAGTCACACACACACACACACACACACACACACACACACACACACACACACAC
>JAABKJ010011082.1:0-10826 GCA_011634705.1 Andricus grossulariae
TTTCTTCTTTTTTTTTTTTGATTGAAAATTAATTTTTTCAACTGAAATTTTAATTCTTCTATTTATGTTGAAAATAATCTTCCTGGTTGGAAATAGATCTTTTTGTTTGAAAAATCGTGTTTTTAGGTCCAAAATTAATCATTTCTGGTTTAAAATGTAACTATTTAGTTAAAAAATCATCTTTTTTGTTGAAAAATTGTCCTTATTAGTGGAAAATTCCACTATTTGGTTAAAAATTCATGTACTTTGTCTAAAATTTTACTAATTAGTTAAAAATTCATATTTCTGATTAAAATTCTAAGCATTTTGTTGAAAAATCAACTGTTTTGATGGAACTTTTTTTTTTCTTGGAAATTAATTTTGTTAACTGAAATTTTGATTATTCCATTTCTGTTGAAAATTAATCTTCCTAGTTGGAAATTAATCTTTTTGGTCGAAAAATCGTCTTTTTTGGTCGAAAATTAATTATTTCTGGTGTAAAATTTAACTATTTAGTTAAAAAGACATCTTTTTTGTTGAAAATTTAACTATTTTGTAAACAAAAATTTTTTGTTTTTTAAATTATTTCTTCAACTAAAAATTTAATTATTCCATTTTTGGTGAAAAATTATCTTCTTTTAGTTGAACATTCAACTGTTTGGTTCAAATTTCATTTATTCTCTTGAAAATTAATCTTCTTGATTGCAAATTCTTCGTTTTGGTGGAATATTCATCTTTTTTAGTAGAAAATTAATCTTCTTTGTTTGAAAATTTAAGTATTTTGTTGAAAATTAGTTTTATGAACTGAAAATTTAACTGTTCTATTTTTTATTAAAAATTCATTGTTTTTGGTAAAAATTCGTCTTTTTAGTTAAAAAATTATTTCCTTAGTTGAAAATTGAACTGGTTTGTTGAAAATTTTTTTTTTTTGAAATTAATATTTCATCTCAAAATTTAAATATTCTTTTGTTAGTTGAAAATTTATTTTTTTTTAATTGAAAATCTGACTGTTTGATTAAAAAAGCATGTATTTTGTTGAAATTTTGTTCGATTTTTTTCGGGTAAAAATTAATGTCGCAAACTGAAATTTTGATATTTACGTTTTTGGTGAAAATAATTTTCCTGGTCGGAAATTAATCTTTTTGTTTGAAAAATCGTCTTTTTTGGTCGAAAAATAATTATCTTTGATTGAAAATTCAACTATTTAGTTAAAAAGTCATATTTTTTGTTGAAAATTTATCATTTTTAGCTGAAAATTCCACTATTTGGTTAAAAATTCATGTATTTGGTCAAAAATTTAACTATTTAGTTAAAACGTCATATTTTTTGTTAACATTGTAACTATTTTGTAAAAAAATCGTTTTTTTTTGTTGCTGAAAATTATTTTTTCAACTAAAAATTTAACTATTCCATTTTTGGGGAAAAATTATCTTTTTTTAGTTGAAAATTCGACTACTTGGTTCAAAGTTCATTTATTTTGTAGAAAATTCGTCTTTTTAGTTAAAAATTTATTTCCTTAGTGGAAAATGGAACTATTTTCTTGAAAATTTGTGTTTTTTTTTGGTTGGAAATTAATATTTCAACTTAAAATTTAAATATTCTTTTTTTGGTTGAAAATTTAGCTTTTTTAGTTGAAAATTCAACTGTTTCAATCAAAATACACGTTTTTTGTTGAAAATTTGTTCGTTTTTTTCTTTTTTTCGTTGAGAATTAATTTCGAGAACTGAAATTTTGATTATTCCATTATTGGTGAAAATTTACCCTTTTTAGTTGTAAATTCAACTGTTTGGTTAGAAATTCACGTATTTTGTTAAACATTAATTTTCTTGATTGCAAATTCATCGGTTGGTTTAAAAATTCGCCTTCTTTGGTAGAAAATTAGTCTTCTTGGTAGAAAATTAGTTTTGTTGTTGTTGAAAATTTAACAACTTAGTTAAAAAGGTCATATTTTTGGTGGAAAAATTAACTGCAAGGTACTACTCTACTGTTACAAATTAAAACCTTGAACTATTCACACTTTTTAAAGACATTTCTCTATGTTTGCAGTATCCAGAGCTGAATCCAATGATAATGCGCCGATTTCAAGAACCTGGTGACGTGGAGAAGGCTTTTGAACTGGTGCACAAATCTCAGGGCCTCGAGCAGACTAGATTTTTGGCTAGGAAACATTGCGTCGAGGCTATGCGCCTTGCGAATTCGTTAGCTGAGAGCCCGTACCAAAAGGGTCTTTTGGTCGTCAGTGACTTAGTATTAAATCGCATGAAGTAGTACTTTCAAGTCAGAAGGTGCAATCAAAACACGAACCGGAAGATTTTCGATTGTCTCGAGTTGACGGAATAAAGTGAAGCAGAAAACTTGGCTTGACGGAAAGAAAAGCAAAACTCGGATGTAGAAAATCCATCCAAAATAACGTACCTAGAGGTAGTTTGTTCATGCCGAGTCGAAAAAAGAGGATCTTTACAACGTAACTCGTCAATCGAACTGAGAGTGTTGAAAATGCGAAACGCTTTTTTAAAGAGCATATGAAATGTGTAGCGAATGTGTAAATGGGAGAGAATGATATAGACGAGTGTTGGCACGAATGACATTTATTACAACAACAATGCGCAACAAAATGTCGCGCATTTCGCTCACAATGGGAACCTCCATTCTTCGGAATTTTGTTTGGATTCATACTCTTCCGCCTCCTCCTCTTCTTCTCCCTCCTCCTCCTCCTCCTCCTCTGCCTCCTCCTCCTCCTCCTCTTCCTCCTTCCGAGATATCAAGGAAGGAGGAGGAGGAGGAATCCAAACAAAATTCCGAAGGTTGTTGGTTCCCCTTGTCAGTTTTGTGTATCTGGGCTCTAATTCTTTTTTTCTTTCTACTAGTTTCGATGAAAAAAATGCGCCTCAGTTATTTTCAACAGAGAGAAAGAAGAAAAGTATACATCGACGCCTTCATTCAATCGAGGCATCAATATATGAATTTGAAAAGAAAAAAAAACAGTTATAGCGCTATCCAGTGTGAATTTTGTTAATCGTAGATAATGTGATTTCTAAAATCATTTATTGAAATCTGTTAGAGAGCAGAAGCAAGAAAAAGAGAAATGAAAAAGATTTGTTATCTAGTTTACACGCGTTTCATTTTGAGATACCGGTTTTCTTGCCGCTTGAGACTGGTCGAATCGTGTCGAACTACAGTAGTAACATTGAAATTCTGTAATTTAACAGGTCTCATGTGGGTCAAGTACCTTTAATTAAACCCAAATTTGACTGGGGCTTTACAGGATTGAAGTACATAAAAATTCATTGGATACGTATTTTTTCATTCGATCCTGCGGGCTTTAGCTTCCGAGATATCGAGGTTTGAGCATTTAAGCGCTAGACTCAGGCGCTCAAGGAGTATGAAATGAAATAGGTGGTAGGAGGAGGAGGAGTAGGAGAAGGAGGAGGTGGAGGAGGAGGAGAAGTAGGAGGTGGAGGAGAAGGAGGAGTCCAGCGCCCATGCGGAAATACTTCTTGACAACTTGAGTCGAGCGCTCAAATACTCAAACCTCAATATCTCGGAAACTAAGGCGCATAGGATGAAAAGAAAAAATACGTATCTAATGGATTTTTATGTAGTTTATGTAGTAACATTTAAATTCTGTAATTTAACAGGTCTCATGTGGGTCAAGTACCTTTAATAAAACCCAGTGGAAGGTAAGGGTTGCTATTTTTGGGGATATTGAGAGTTTTTAAGATTTTTATCGTGATTATGTAAGGTCTTTGAATATATAGTTTCGTACTGCACTATTTGTTTTCTTCCAAGAAGAATGATTTATTGAAAATAAAGGAAGAAACAAAGAACGTCCTTTGCAAGCCTTGGTCAGACTGTTTCTCTTTTTAGAAGGAAAACAATTGTGAGTTCTATAAAATAACGCTCCGTAAAACACATATTACCTGAGTTTTCTTCGCAACATCAATTGTAAATAAAATAACTTGTAGAAATAATAATTAAACATTGACCTTTATTAACAAGTCTTCGCTTTTCGAAAGAAACCTTCGATTGAAATCAATTTTGTATGAAAATAAATCAAGTTTTTAAGATTGAAATTAGGCGTGTAAAAGACCGTTTAGAAGATGTTCTCGAAAGTTTATTAGAATTTTTAATACAAATTGAAATTTAAGGATTCTTATGTGGGTATTTTTCTATATAAAGGTCACTTCTGCTTCCCCGTGTGATATATTTGCGAATATTTATTGAATTGTTTTAAAATTGAATGAATTTCTTATTTTTGATAACATTGACAAAAAGCGTAAGAGATACAGTTTTAAGTTTTACAATTAAAAATTCTGTAATTTTGATCATTTACATTTGAAATTTCTTCAATTTGGATGATTTAGAATTAAAAATTGCATTATTTTATATGATGCAGATTAAATATTGAGGAGCCTTCAAATGCAAATATTCTAAGAATTGAACTACATATTCCAAAAAAAAGTTCAAAATTGGATACCTTTAAAACATAAATCTCGAAAATTGAATAATTCTCAATTCCATATTATCAAAGTTAAAGAATTTTTAATTGTAACTCTTCAAAATTTCAGAAATTTAAATTGTGGATCTTTAAATTGAAGAGTTTTTAATTATGCAAATTTGCAATTAAAAATTATGCAAGTTTTAAGTTTAACAATTGATAACTCTTGACTCCTGACGAAATTTCAGTATTTTTAATTGTATATCTTTAAAATTTAATAAATTTCAATTCTAAATATTCATAATTGAATATTTTCCAATTTTAAATCTTCAAAATTGAACCATTCGAAAAAAGCAATCAAAATGGCATAATTTTCTATTATACACATTAAATCTTCAATTGAAAATATTCAAAATTGAAACATTTTCTGTTGTAAGTCTTGAAAATTGAACTACAAATTCCAAAAAATGCTCACAATTACACAATTTCAAACTATAAATTTTCATAATTAAACTTAAATTGCAAATCTTAAAAATTAAATAATTTTAAATTGCTACTCATTAAAATTGAAGAATTTGCAATTGCAATTATTTAAAATTGAACTATTCCAGATAAACAAAATTACATACCTTTAAAATATAGGTCTTGAAAATTGAATAATTTTCAATTCGATATTTTCAAAATTCAAGAATTTTCAATTTTCAATCCTCAAGCTTGAAGATTTTTCAATTATGCAAATTTACAATTAAAAATTATGCAAGTTTTAACTTTACAATTGAAAATGTTGTAATTTTTATGATTTTCATTTGAAATTTATTCAATTTGAAAGATTTAGAATTAAAAACTCTTGACTTTTGACGAAATTTCATAATTTTTGTTGTACATCTTTAAAATTGACCCTAAAAGCTCTAGAATTTGTTTGGAAATCAGATCACTAATGCAGGTTCTAAAAAAATCATTTTTTTCAAAGACAAAAAAATTATTTCTATCAAAATTGACCTTAATATTTTACCCACATAAGAGTGCGTTGTTGTAAAAATTGTAACAAATCAAATTTTCCGAATTTTGCTTCTACAATGTACACGCCTGAAAACTTAAAAATTCTTTTATCACAGAAAACGTGTATTAGTGAATTGAAAAGTAGAAAGTTGATTGTGTTCATGCTGCAATTGTAAGAGTCTGTCATCGTTAGATAATAAAAAGAATAATCTTGGTTACCTAATAAAATCTGGTTATATTATCTCGTTAGTTTCAACGAAATCAAACAATTGCCTTAAAATGTAAATTGTACGTGAAGCTGAACTCTTACAAGTTGAACAGTCTAAATGCTCAAATTATTCATGGTTGTATGATTTCGTATATCTATCCAGGCCGATTCTCTTTTCGGATTAAAATATCATACAAATTCTAGAAGTGCTTTAATGAAAATTAACCCGTGCGATATTTATTTTTTGGCTCTTTTGGTTGTTATACTTTCGATCTTTCAAGAAGTCGTAAAATGCTGGACGCAAATTCGACTGGGGCTTTACAGGATTAAAGTACATAAAAATCCATTGGATACGTATTTTTTCTTTTGATCCTACGGGCCTTAGTTTTCGAGATATCGAGGTTTGAGTATTTAGACGCTCGAGGTGTATTTCCGCTTGGGCGCTTGACTCTATGGTAGCGAGTCAAGCGCCCAAACGGCAATCCCCTCTTTTACCGCCTTATGCAGAGAACGAATGAGCGTGTGAGGAAAAGGCACGGAGAAGGGGAAGAGAAGAGAGTCAGGGAACTATCCGTGGACATCCCTGTACTATAGGGTCAAGCGCTCAAGGAGTATTTACGCTTGGGCGCCTGACTGTAGCGAGTCAACCGCTTTAAATACTCAAACCTCGATATCTCGGAAACTAAGGCTCGTAGGATCAAAAGAAAAAATACGTATCTAATGGATTTTTAGGTGCTTTCGCCCTGTAAAGCCCCAGTCGAATCGGAAATATAAAACTAAAAAATTGATTTGATACAATCAGACGTTCTGACAAATGAAGATGATTATAGTATTAGAAAAAGGAAAGGTAAAATTGAAAGTGCCTGGAGATAAATTTAATTCTTTGAAAAAAATTGAAAACTTTTTATATTGTTACCTCGAAAGAGAATCATCCTGTGTATAGTATGACAAACAGACATCTGAATATAAATGTTTATAGATGTAAAATAATGTAATAACTTATATTTATGAGAAAATTAGATAGTGTACATATAAACACCAAACGGTGAGACACTGCAATATTTTTATTCAAAAATTACCTAAAATGATCAAGCATTAGAAAATTTGAGTTTAACATTAAAAATTGAAATTGACCACTCTTTAGCTATCGAAATTTTTGGCTAACTAAATAGCTTACACTGACCAAAATAATTCAATTTCCTCTCGTGTTCATTGTTTTTGAATAAGAGAAAATGACAAAGTTATTCGAAATTAAAATTTTGATTTAATCTAAATTTAATTTCTTCATTTTCACATAAGAGAGTAATGTGTAGTTAATTTTACGTATATATAAAATGTAACAATAGAGGATATTTAATTAATAAATGATTTTGTATATGTATTTACTTGAACTGCACACTCCTTGAGACCTTCTGAATTATTTTTAACTGTTGTTAATGTTGCAAAAATTTCAGTAAAAATTATTTTCTTGTGTCTCGAGGATGTTTTAGAATTGCGGGTAAGTTAACACGACGTTGTAATTCAGAGTTTAGAAAATCAAAAGAGATAGGGTTGTTAATTGTATAATAGAATTTTAATTTTGATAAAATGATGTAAAAAAGTAATACAGTTGCATTGAAATTATTATTATATACAATTGAGCTGATTTTGCATTGAGTGTTTAATGAAATAGTACACCTGCTCCTCGATTTCTCAAGATTTTTGAAATTATCCAGTCCCAGCGCACTCTTTTCAAACTAAATTTAATATTAATTTAAGGAATATTGTTGGGAAATTATAATAGTTTAAAAATGTTTGACGATTTTAATGCTGTAGCAATGAAGAGAATAAAATTGTAAATAGTAGAAAGGAGGGTGTAGGTCCATAAGTCCAATTATTTAATTATTATACCGGGAATAATAAGCTGTATATTTGTTTTTGAATATAAAAATAACTAAATTTGCCAGAATACATTTCTTCTTCCCCAGATGTAGTCTTAAGTAATAATAATTTAAACAAATGTCTTTCAAATTAGTTTATACATTGACAATCATAATTGTTTTAATTAAAAATTTAAAACATTTTTTGTAGTAGCAATTGTCTGTAGTGGCCCCTAAACTTTTTTTCCTTGAATAATATTCGCAGGATATTTTTTAAAATACAAAAAAAATGTTCTCCATACTGATAAATTAAAAATATTTATACCAGGTGACAGAAAAAAAATTTAATTTCGAAATACACACGAGAATAAAGATTTTGTATAGTTTAAAGACTTTAATGATCTTTGAATTCTTTTCAACTCACCCTGCATTTTTTGGAATTCCCTTGAAAATCTTTAAATCCACTAAATTTAATGGATATTTTCGGATTTTCAATTTTTTAATTCACTCTAAAATCTTTTGAGTTCACCTTGAATTCTTGTGAATTTGATTAGATTTCTAATAATTTTTGTTTATTAATCAATTAATTTTTTCTTTAATTTAATAATTTTGTTGCATTTATTTGAATTATTTTTTTCATGCACCTGGAAATAATTTTCAATTCACCCTGAATTATTTTTAGTTCACACTTTCGAATCCGAGTAAAATTCAAAAGAATTCAAACTAATTGGAAAAAATCGAAAAATTTCCATTGGATTGAGTGAAATGGGAGTGAACAGAATTCAGGGCAAATTCAACAGAACTTCAGTGGATTGAAAAAATATTTTTAAAACAGTGAATTTAGATAAATTCAAGGGAATGTAAAAGAATTTAATAGAATTCATGCAAATTCCAAATAAATTAAGAAGAATTCACTCTTTTGAATTTTTTTTCAATTCTTTTGAATTCCCTTAAATTTTTCTAAATTTACTCGAATTTTATTTGATTCATAGGTTTTCGATATATTTTTTCAATTCACTGCAATTCTGTTCAATCTCATTTTACTCAATTCAATGGAAAGTTTTCGATTTTTTCCAATTAATTTGAATTTTTTTGAAGTTTACTTGAATTGCTTTTAATTCACTCCAAACTTAATGAATTCATAAATTTTGTTAATATTTTTGAATTGTTTTCAATTCATCCGAATTTTCTGTAAATTTAACTTAAATTTTTATGAATTTTTTCATTTCCCTTATATTCCTCTAAATTCACTCGGAATTTTATTTAATTCATTGGTCTTTCCAATATTTTTTAAATTTCGTCCAATTCATTGGAAATCTTTTGAATTTTACTTGAATTTTTTTGAATGCACTCTGAATTTTTATGAAACTACTCTGAATTATTTTAAATTCACCTGGAATTCTTATAAATTTCATTTTAAATTTGCATGAATTTCATCAAATTCTTTCGAATACCTTTGATTTTTTTTTAATTCACTTAAAACTTAAAGAATTCAATGAATTTTGTTAATATTTTTGAATAGTTTTCAAATCACTTGATTTTTTTTTATTCAGCTTGAATTTTTATAAATTTTATCAAATTTTTCTCCTTTCTCGTAGATTTCTCTAAAGTTACTTGAATTTTATTTCATTCATTGGGTGTGTAAATATTATTTAAATTTGTTTCAATTCACTTAAATTCTGTTGAATTTCCCCTGAATTCTGTTCACTCCCATTATTCCCAATTAAATGAGAATTTTTAATTTTTTTAATTTCGTTCAAATCACTCAAACTCTCGTGAATTCCTTTAAAATCTCCTGAATTCTCTTGAATTCTTCTAAGTTCACTCTTATTTTATTGAAATCAATGGCATTTTTTTATATTTTTTCAAAATCATTAAAATTCTTTTGAATTTTACTTGAACTGTTATGAATTCACTTTCAATTGTAATGAATTTATCATGAATAAGTTTAAATTGACCTAGAATTCTTACAAATTTCACCCTTAATTTTCATGAATTTCATACAATTCTTCTGAATTCCTTTGAATTTTTCTAAATTCACTCCAAGTTTAAAGAATTAAATGAATTTTTTCAATATTTTTAAATAGTTTGGAATTCACTTGATTTTTTCAAATTCAGCTTGAATTTTTATAAATTTTATCAAATTTTGTTCCTTTCCCTTATATTTCTCTAAATTTCCTCGAATTTTATTTAATTCATTGGGGTTTTAAATATTGTTATTTTTTTTTTTCAATTTACTTAAATTCTGTTGAATTTTCACTGAATTCTGTTTACTCTTAATATACTGGAATCAATGCAAATTTTCAATTTTTTTAATTTCACCTAATTTACTCAAACTCTTATAAATTCCTTCAAAATATCCTGAATTCCCTCAAATTCTTCTAAATCCACTCCTATTTTATTGAAATTAATGGCATTTTTTTAAATTTATTTGAATTTTACTTAAAATTGATTTGAACTACTCTGAATTGTTATGAATTTACTCAGAATTAGTTTAAATTCACCTAGAATTCTTATAAATTTCATCTTAAATTTGCATGAATTTCATCAAATTCTTTCGAATTCATTTGATTTTTTTAATTCACTCCAAACTTAAAAAATTTAATGAATCATGTTAATATTTTTGAATATTTTTCAATTTACTTGATTTATTTTTTTATTCAGCTTGAATTTTTATGAATTATACCAAATTTTTCTCGATTCCCTTATTTTTCTTATTTTTCTATGAATTCATTCAAATTTTATTAATTTAATTAGCTTTTAAATTTGAAAAAAGAAATTTAATTCACTTAAATTCTGTTGAATTTGCCCTGAATTCTGTGCACTCCCATTATACTTAATACAATGGAAATTGTTTATTTTTTAAATTTCGTTCAATTCACTGAAACTCTTATGAATTCCTTTTAAATCTCCTGTATTCCCTTGAATTCTTTTGAATGCACCCCCAATTTACTGAAATCAATGGAATTTTTTAGATTTTTTCCAAATAATTTAAATTTTACTTGAAATTGTTTTGAATTCACTCTGAATTGTTATGAATTTAGTCTAAATTAGTTTAAATTCACCTAGAATTCTTAAAAATTTCATCTTGAATTTGCATGAACTTCATTAAATTCTTCTGAATTCCTTTGAATTTTTCTAAATTGACTTCAAGTTTAGAGAATTAAATTAATTTTTTTAATATTTGTAAATAGTTTTCAATTCACTTAATTTTAAAAAAATTGTATTTTCTTCATTTCGTTCATATCACTGCAACTCTTATGAATTCCTTTAAAAGCTCCTGAATTCCCTTGAACTCTTTTGAATTCACTCCCAATTTACTGAAATCCTGTCTCTTATACAC
>JAABKJ010011083.1:0-10826 GCA_011634705.1 Andricus grossulariae
TCCTCGTCATCGGGTGGTGACTGCCACTGCCGTTCCTCATCATCGGGACGTGACTGCCACCACCGTTCCTCATCATCGGGATGTGACTGCCACCGCCGTTCCTCATCATCAGGAGGTGAGGACTACCATCGTTCCTCGTCATCGGGTGGTGACTGCCACTGCCGTTCCTCATCATCGGGACGTGACTGCCACCACCGTTCCTCATCATCAGGATGTGACTGCCACGGCCGTTCCTCATCATCAGGAGGTGAGGACTACCATCGTTCCTCGTCATCGGGTGGTAACTGCCACTGCCGTTCCTCGACATCGGGAGGTGACTGCCACCGCCGTCCCTCGTCATCGAGAGATGATTACCACCGCCGTTCCTCGTCATCGGGGGGTGACTGCCACTGCTGTTTCTCGTCACCGGGAGGTGGCTGCCACCGCCGTTCCTCATCAGCAGGAAGTGAAGTCCACTGACGTCCATCGTCCCCCTTTTTCTATTATCTACCATTATCCTCTCCTCCATCTATTGTCTACCTTCCCGAGGGTCCTTGAGAGACACCCTCATGATCATCCCTCTCACCCCCAATCCCTACAAATCTCGGCCATGGCTGGCTACAGCGCTTCAGTACCTCCTTTCGACCTTTCCTTGAATTACTTCTCTCTTTTCGTATGCGTGGAGTGCATCAAGATGCAACTGTTTGGTAGATAATAATCACTTTTTGTTTTAAAATTAAACTATTTGGTTGGAAATTAATCTTTCTTAGTTCAAAATTAACTTGTTTCTTGATTTTCGAGAAAAGTGCCAGGTAAAATCGCCCCATTTCCCCTGTTTTGAAAGCATTTTGGGCTGTGAAGTCTGGAATTTTCGATAAACTGAGGTTGAAGTTAATACAATTATTGATCTCCTAGTTGTAAGTTTCTTTTTATACAAGAAGCAGAAGTTGATACCAGTTAGGGAAAATGAGATATTGGTCAGGGATAAGTCGGGGAATTTCGAAATTGGGATTTCGTAGCAACCCTGATAACGTATGATTTTATTTCTCAATCTTCCAAGAGTCTCTTCTTCATTATTTTTGATAGTTGCCAAGAAGAAATGTGATTCTAATGATTTTTAAATTAATAGGTTTTTGCCTGGGGTCAAAATAATTGCGGTCAAGTTGGCAGTGGATTAAATTCCAATCAAGGAGCACCGAGGAAAGTAAACTCTGGTTTAGCCGGAAAAAAAGTTGTCGCTATATCTTGCGGACAAACTTCGAGTATGGCACTCAGCGACGTTGGGGAAGTTTATGGTTGGGGTTATAACGGAGTTGGACAACTGGGAATTGGCAATTATGTCAATCAAACGAGTCCCTGTAAAGTTGCAGGACTTGTTGGAGTTGTAATAGGTAATTGACCCAGTGGTTTCATTTTCATATTTATAATTGTTAATTTTTCGAGCATTTAATATTGCTGGATTAGCCTACAAATTTTTTTAATGCAAGTTGTGACTTTTGAATTACAGAAAAAGTGGTTTGTGGATACGCACACACGTTAGCACTTAGTGATGAAGGTACTCTTTATTCTTGGGGAGGAAATGGATATGGACAACTAGGGCTTGGAAATAAAGCTAATTCTTGCACGCCAATAAAGGTGAGTTTGCCCTTAGTTATTTTATGGATCTAAAAATTGGTATTTGCTACCAATCAGGAGTGGATTGGCGTGGGACTGAATCGATGCAATCACTGATTGGCCGGAAGACGTCCAACGTCCTTAAAATTAAAAAATTGAAACTTCTTCAAATCTTATGAAATTCCTTGATACTTTTCGAAATGTTTAAATTCAATGAAATCCCTTGAGAATCCATGAAATCTGATATTTCTTGAAATCCTGGAAATTTTATGAAAATACATTTAGAGCTTTTGAAATTTCTTAAAATAATTGAAAACTGTTAAATCCCTTAAATATCTCTTTGCATCTTTAAAAATACCCCAAAACGTTATAAGTCCTATAAAATCCTTCAAAATTTTCCGAAATTCTTGGAAACTGCGTGAAAATGTTTGAAATCATTAAAATCTTTAAACTTCTTGGAAATTGTTTGAAATTTTTCTAATTTCTTGAAAATTTATTGGAATCTTTTAAAATATCCTATATTTTTAAAATTCTTAACAGTTTTTGGAAATACTTTGAAATATTTGAAGATCTCTTTAAATCTTTGAAAACCCCAGATTCTTGTGAATAAATATTTTTAAATCCATTAAACTAAACTATTATAAAATTCCTTGAAATTACATGAAATCTGATGCTATTTCCTGAGATCCTAGAAAATGTATTAAAATACCTTGAAAGTTTTTAAAATCCCTTAAAATCATTGAAATCCTCGGAAATTTGATAAAATCTGTTTACATCGTTTAAAAATCTCTTTGAATCGTTTAAAACATCCTAAAATATTTGAAATTCTTCGAAATATTTTGAAATCCCTTGATATTTTTTAAAGCTCCTGAAAATTTATTGGAATCATTTAAAAAATCCTACGAAATTTCAATTCTCAACAATCTTTGGAAATACATTGAAATATTTTCAAATCTTTAAAATCCTATTATAAAATTCCTGGAAATTCCTTCCAAATCTTCCGAAATTCTTTAAACCGCATGAAAATGTTTAAAACCCTTATGATCATAAAACTCCTTAGAAATCGCTTGAAATTATTGTAACCTCTTGAAACTTTACTAACATTTTTTAAAATATCCTAAAATGTTTGAAACTCGTTGAAATTTTTAAAAATATTCTAAAAACATTTTAATTCTCAACAATCTTTGGAAATACCTTGAAATATTTTTAAATCTGTTTAAATCTTTGAAATCTTCAATTCTTGTGTAGACATTTTTTGAAATCCATCTAACTATTATAAAATTTCTTGAAAACTCATGATATTTCCTGAAATCCTGAAAAATTTATTAAAATACCGTGAGAGCTTTTATAATCTCTTAAAATCATTGAAATTCTCGGAAATCTAATAAAATCTGTTAAATCCCTTAAAAATCCCTTGGAATCTTTTAGAATATACTAAAACGTTATAGTTAAGATAAAATCCTTCCAAATCTTCCGAATTTCTTGAAAACTACGTGGAAATGTTTGAAATCTATAAAATCATTAAACTTCATGGAAATTATTTGAAATTTTTGTAATCTTTTGAACATTTCTCGAAATCTTTTAAAATATCCTAAAATATTTGAAATTCTTCGAAATAATTTGAAATGCCTTTAAATCTGTTAAAACTCTTACAGATTCATTGGAATCTTTTAAAATATCCTATAATTTTTTTAATTTTTAACAATCTTTGGAAATACCTTGAAATATTTGTAAATCTCTTTAAATCTTTGAAATTCCATGAAATTTGATATTCTCTGGAGAACGGGAAAACTTATTAAAAATCTTCCGATATTCATTAAAACAGTCTGCATTTTTTCAAACCCTTTAAAATCATTGAAATCCTTGGAAATTTCTTGAAATCTTTTGAACCTCTTGAAAATTTCTTCCAATCTTTTAATACACCCTGAAACACGTCAAATTATTTTGAATTCTTTTGAAATATCATGATATTTTAAAGCTCTTGAAAATTCCTTGAAATCTTTTAAAATCCTTTCAAATTCTTGAAATCTCTTGAAAAGTCATTGAAATCTTGTAAAATATCCTAAAATGTTTGAAATCCTTCGAAATGATTTGAAATGCCTTGGAATTTTTTAAAGCTCTTGAAAATTCATTGAAATCTTTTTAAATATCCGAGAATTTTTTTGGAAATATCTGGAAATATTAGAAAATCTCTTTAAGTCTCATTAAACTATTATAAAATCCCTTGAAATTCTATGAAATCTTATATCTTCTGAAATCCTGGAAATTTTTTTTAATACATTGAGACCTTTTGAAGTCCCTTAAAATTATTAAAATCTTTGTAAATCTAATAAAATCCGTTAAATTCCTTACAAATCCCTTGGAATCTTTTGAAAAATTTGGTACAACTTTGTGGGTTATAAAATCCTTCCAAATCTTTCAAAATTCTTTAAAACCACATGAAAATGTTTGAAATCATTAAACTCCTTGGAAATTACTTGAAATTTTTGTAAACTCTGGAAAATTCCTTGAAAGACTATAAAATCCTTCAAAATATTTTCGAAATCCTTGAAATTTTTAAAAGCTCTTGAAAATTCATTGAAATCTTTTAAAATATCCTAGAATTTTTTTAATTCTCAAGTCTTTGGAAATACCTTGAAACATTTGAAAATCTTTGTGATCCTTCAATTCTTGTGAATAATTTTTCTGGAATCTATTAAACTATTATGAAATCCCGTGAAATTCTGTACAATCTTTCCAAATCTTTCGGAATTTTAAGAAATTCTTTAAAATTACATGACAATTTTTGAAACCTTTGCAAATCATTAAACTCCTTGAAAATTTTTGTAATCTCTTGAAAACTCCTACAAATTTTTCAAAATATCTTAAACTAGTTAAAAATCTCTTTAAATATGTTTATTTGAAATCCTTTAATTGACGTCAATACATTTTTTGAAATCTATTAAACTGTTATAAAATCCCGCGAAATTTCATGAAATCTGAAATCCTGGAAAATTTTTTAAATACCTTTAGAGCTTTTAAAATCATTGACATCCTCGGAGATTTAATCAATTCCGTTAAATTCCTTTAAAATTTCTTGGAATATTTTAAAATATCTATACTTTCTAGGAATTTTTTTTGTAATCTCTTGAAAACTCCTAGAAATCTTTTAAAATATCTTAAAATAGTTGAAATCCCTTAAAATTTGTTAAAGCTCTTGAAAATTCATTGAAATCTTTCAAAATAGGCTTGGACTAGTATTACGGAATTTTCCGTAAAATTAACCAGTCGCTAGGGCTAGTATTACAGAAAATGCAGTAACGGTAGGCAGTTCGTTTAAAATATCCTAAAATCTGATAAATTCTTAAAAAGTATTTTGAAATCCATTCACGAAAATGAGAATTAAATAATTAAACATTGCAATCTATACAAAAATGTGGAAAATTTGATGTTTTACAAAATGGGTAGACATTGGCAAATATTTTTTTAGCAAATCAATAACAAATTAAATTAAATAACCGGGTTAATTAATTTTTTAAATAATAATGAATAAAATAAATAACTGATTTTTTTAAACTGAAAAAAAAACATTAGGTCTAAAAGACGATTTGCAATGTTAAACCATTTTTTGTTACGTTATCTTAGGGCTTATGTCTAAAATTGCTGTTGTTAGTCAAAAATCATTTGATTTCAAAGAATATTTACAAAATTCGAGCATAATAAATTATATAATACTTTTGAAGTTGAGATATCAATTTTCATTAATTGTAAAAAATTATTGTCCTTGCTTTTCTTTTATATCATTTTAAATAATAGATACTATGAAATACAAAATTTTGTATTAACATTATTTTTATATTTTAATTAAAAAGTTACGTGAGACAAAAACAAAATAATAATCGCGCGTGTTTTTTTTTCTAGTAATATTAAATTCCTTAGTTATTAATTCTTGTGGAATTCCTTGAAATTTGCAGAAATCCTTTTAAATCTCTGGAAATGTTTCAAATCTTTTGAACTATTCCAAAAAATTATTGTAGGACCGCTTTTAGAGCAAGTTGCGTGGCTTTTCCGGGCCAGTTGGTGAATCCCAATCCGTTTCTTCTAACAATAAATAATAATAATAATTTTGTTGTAATCTTAAAGTTGACAGTGCCTGAAATGGGGAGAGTTTCTGACATCGCAGCTCTTCATTACAACCACATAAGCGTCGCCGTCGGCCAGGGTGGTAAAATTTTTATGTGGGGCCAGTGTCGGGGACAAAGCGTCACTTCTCCAGTTGCAACTTTTTTGCCGCACATTCACGATGCTTTGGCATGTTACGCGACTCCCAGTGTAATGCACGAGCCTCTAATTTTAAATGCAGATGAAGATAATGGAATCCTCGAATGTCTAAAACAAGCTTTCGATGATCCGGTAAAATATCCTTCAGCTTCTCAAATTTTATTTTGATATCCTATCGAAAATCTTCAATTTTGAAGTCTGATTTACTGATTCAGTGTTGAATTTTTTTAGGTAACTAGTGACTTGACGATCCAGGTGCAGGGAAAATCTATTCACGTTCACAAATCTGTGCTGAAAATTCGCTGTCAGTATTTCAGATCAATGTTTCAGGAACATTGGGCCGAGAACAATCAAAAGTTTGTATTATTCTTTGTTTATTTATTATTCTTAATAACTCGATAAAATTATTAGTAACTGTTTTCTTTTCAGTGTTCTGGAGCATGATCAGTTTTCGTATGACGTGTACCGATCGTTTTTAAAATATTTATACACCGACGAAGTGGAACTACCTGCTGAAAACGCTTTAGGTACATTTTTCTCTTCAAAATTTAAAATATTTTTTGATTACTATTTTATATCCATCGTATATTTTAACAAATTACATTTTTTAGAGCTCCTTGATTTAGCGAATGCCTATTTTGAGACGCAATTAAAACGCCGCTGCGTACAGATGATTAAGCAGGGAATTACTTGCCTAAATGTGGCATTTCTGTACAGAACAGCAATCGAATACAATGCGAAGGTATCCTATTTGAATGTTGAAAATATAGTTAAAAATAATCAGGGTGCCTACTGTCTACCTACCTGGAAACCTGGAATTGTCAAGGAATTTTTATATACCCGGAAAAACCTGGAAATTTCAAGCATTTTTTTTTTTTAAGTCAGAGAGTTTTTTCGAGAGCGTGTTTAAAATTTTTTAAATTGTATTATAAAATTAAATAGCAGTATTTATTTATTTGTAAAAGTAGCTTTATATTACTGGATTCAACTATTTAGTAGAATATTCGTTTTTTGCTGTAAATTAATTTTTTAACTGCAAATTTAACTATTCTATTTTTGGTTGAAGAATGAGCTTTTTAGTTTTGAAAAATCAACTGTTTGGTTGAAAATTCATGTATTCTGTTAAAATTTTTTTTTGTAGAATATTAATCTTCTTGGTTGAAAAATAATCTTTTTGCTTGATGATTCAACAGTTTGGTTGAAATTTTTCTCTCTTTCGACTTTTTGGTCGAATCCGACTGTTTTTTATTTAAAATTAAAATCTTGTGTGATTGAAAGTAAAATTCTGGTTAAAAATTAAAATTTTTGCTTGAAGATTCAACATTCTAATTGAAAATTCATTTCTTTGATTGAAATTAAACTATCTTTTTGAAAATTTGTTTTTTAGTCGAATATTTTTTTTTAACTACAAGTTTAATAATTTTGTAGAAAATTCGTTTTTTTTTTGGTTGAAAATTAATTTTTTCAACTGAAATGTTAACTAATAAAGCTGAATATATCATCATTTTAGTTGAAAATTCATCTCTGGTTGAAATTATAACTATTCAATTTTTTATTGAAAATTTCTATTTTTTTAGTTGAAAATTCATTTATTTGGTTGTAAAATAATGTATTCTCTTGAAATTTCGTCTTTTTGGGAGAAATTTAATCTTCTAGCTTGCAAATAATCTTTGCTCTTGAAAATTCAATGTTTGGTTGAAAATTTTTTTCTATTGACTAAAAAATCTTTCTCAGTTGAAAATTCAACTCTTGTTGAATATTCGTATTTTTTGGTTGAATTCAACTGGTGTTTTATTTAATATTAAAATCTTTTTTGATTGAAATATCAATAATTATTATGTTTTTTTCTCGAATTCATATTTTTTGATTGAAAGTAAAACTGTTGTTAAAAATTAAATTTTTTGCTTGAAGATTCAACATTCTAATTGAAAATTCATTTCTTTGATTGAAATTTAACTATATTTTTTAAAATTTGTTTTTTAGTTGAATAATTTTTTTTTAACTGCAAGTTTAACAATTTTGTCGAAAATTCTTTTTTTTCTGTGTTGAAAATTAATTTGTTAACGAAATTTCAACTAATCCAGCTGAATATTCCATCATTTTAGTTCAAAAATAATCACTGGTTGAAAATTAATTTTTCAACTGAAAGTCTTAACTATTCAATTCTTGGTTAATTTTTTTTAAATTTTAATTTCAGGATTGATTTTTTTTAATAAACTGTTTTTGATTTAAAATTGAAATCTTTTTTTGTTGAAATATCAGTTATTATATGTTTCATTGTAAATTTATATTTGGAACTACTTTTTAAAAATTCAATTTTTCGGTTGAATATTCGTCTCTTTGGTTGAAAATTTCACTATTTTGTTGGAAATTCGTTTCATTTTTGGTTGAAAATCAATTTTTTTTAACTGAACATTTACCAGTTCCATTTTGAAAATTAATTTCTCAGTAGACATTTTTTTTTGTTTTTTTGTTTTTTGTTTAAAAAGCAACTTTTTGGTGAAGTACTAATCTGTTTTGTTTGAGAATTTAACTATTGCGTTGAAAATTCGTCTTTTTTGTAGAATTTGACTGTTTTTTATTTAAAATTTTGATTGAAATATCAATTATTACATTGTTAGTTAAGAATTCATCTTTTTTGTTGGAAATTAAAACTCTTATTAAACATTTTTTTGCTTGATTCATCATTTTAATTGAAAATTCAACCGTTTGATTGAAAATTTAACTTTTTTGTTAAAAATTCCTTTTTTTTTTAGTTAAATGTTAATTGTTTTTTCTGAAAATTTTATTATTTTATTTGAAAATGGTACTATTTTGTTGTAAATTCTTTCTTTTTTTGTTGTTAAAAATAGATTTTTTAAACTAAAACTTCAACTAATCTAGCCGAATATTCCCTCATTTTAATTGAAAATTCATTTCATTTGTTTAAAATTTAACTATTTTGTTGAAAATTAATTTTTTTAACTGAAATTTTAATTAATCCAGGTGAATATTTCTTCATTTTAGTTGAATATTCGTCTTTTTGGCTGAAAATTAATTTTTCAACTGAAAATTAAACTATTGAATTTTTAGTTGAAAGTTTGTTTTATTTTTTTAGTCGAAAATTCATGTATTTTGTTTATGTGTTTTTTTAGGATTAAATTATTATGTTGAAAATTCATCCTTTTTGGTTGAATTCAGTTGTTTTGGATTTAAATTTTAAATCTTTTTTGGTTTAAATTCAACTACTTGGTTGAAAAATGAGCTTCTTTCCTAAAAATTGACTTTTTTGTTGAAGAATCATCATTTTAGTTGAAAATTCATCTCTGGTTGAAAATTGAACTATTTTCTTGAAGATTTTGTTTTTAATTGAAAAGCAATTTTTTTAAATGTAAACTTAATTAATCTAGTTGAAAAGTGATCATTTTTAGTTGAAAATTCATTTATTTTGTTGAAAATTCGCCTTTTGCAAGAAAAATAAATTTCTTGTTTCAAAATTCAACTATTCCAGTTGAAGACTTTGGTTAAAAAAGTTGAAAATTTAAATTTTTTGTTGAAATATTACAAAATATTCAAAATATAAATATGTTAAATATGCACTGAATTTTAAGTATAATCAGATAAAATAAATTTAAAACTAATATTATTCAAATTCATAGACTAAGAAAAAATTCACCATTTTTACAAATTTAGATATTTACAAGCACTGAAGAAAAAAATGTTTCGAGTCGATTGTTTACAAAAATGCGAAATACTTGAATGACCCCCTACTATGAAAAATTTTATCCGGAAAATTTTTGATATACCTGGAAGAAACCTGGAATTGCAGTGATTTTTTTCCAGGATTTGAGTAGACATCCTGACAATGTAAGCTAAAAAATGATTTAAAGAAGAATTCGATTATTTTCAGGAACTAGAAGATTTCTGCTTCAAATTCGCCTTGAATCACATGACGGAGGTGATACAAACCCCACATTTTTCGAAGCTGGACGAGGCGACAGTTAAAACTTTTATTATTAAGGCAGCTCAGGCTGGAGCGTTTAAAACATAAACTCGTTTGTGATAAATCGACTAGTCAGTAACTTTAAGTCGCTGGATCTCTTTCGACAAAAGGGCCACTTCGATTTCTTCGTACTGTCAACAGATTAATATCACCTATTATTAATAATTGTTATTAATTATTGTTATTTATTGAGCAACTTCCGCTGATGGGTTGCCAATCAGGAATCGACGTTCTGGATTTATGTTAGGATTAAATAATTTTTATATTTCAACCTTTTCACAGAGATTTGAGTCTGAAACTATAATTTAATTTTAAGTTTCATGTAGTTAAAACTATATGTTTCAGGATGGGGAATTATTGTAATCAAATAGATTATTTTTTCACGGAATTGTTACAATTTTTATACCTTTTAGTCGAAACTTGATCTTACTCGCATTCCGTTTTGAGTGAATTTATTAAGTCTAAACCTTTCTAGGGTTATTTATTTAGCTCATGGATTATTTTCCTTGATTCTGTATTTGTTGAAAATAAAACATTTTCGTAATTTGCGATTTTGTAATTTTGGTAATTAGAATAGCGATATTTTTAAAAAAGCGATCGGGTCTTGATTGAATCAACTATTTTCGATATTCTTTTTATGAGGATATATCCTCATATATCATATGATTGGATAATTTCTTTTTTTTACAGATGGAAAACTTTTTGCTATCAACTCCATTAATTTTTTGTTCAAGGAAAGAAAAAAAGTCTCTGAAGTAGAAAGATAATGGAGGGGAAAATCACAATGATTGTCTTTTCGAGATGAGAAAAAACTAGGCTGAGTTGACGTGCGGCAATTGAATTTGGTATGAGAGCTTTATTTTTATCTTTTTTTTTTATATATTGAAGTCGACTCTAAACTAGAATAATAACACCAGCACACAAAAAAAAGTGGTCTGCCCGGCGGACTACACCGGCATATCTATATGTTTTTGGGGTCGCTGAATCCGAA
>JAABKJ010011084.1:0-10825 GCA_011634705.1 Andricus grossulariae
TGAATTTATCAATAGCCATATTATTTATAAGAAATATTTTTGGGAGAATAATTAATGGATTATTATTATTTTCTCTATATTTCCCACTAAGAAGATGAATTTTCATCAAGAAATAAAATAAGTAAATTGTCCGGAAAAAAATTAATTTTGATTTAAAAAAAAACAAAAAAAAAACGATTCTCAAGGAGATAGTTCTATCTTCAACCAAATCCTTTTCCACTAAAATTCAGAATTTGTTACCAGAAAAATGAATTGCCAACCAAGTTGTTGAATTTTTAACTAAAAAAGCTAAATTTTCAACTAAAAGTGGAATAGTGAAATTTTCAGTTTCAAAAATGAATTTTCAACTAAACAAGTCACTTAAATGGTTCAAATCTTTGAAATGTTTCATTTATACCAATTTTTCATTGTTAAGTACGTGTAAATGCTACAGCATTTGAATGAAACAATTCGGAATGAGAAATGTATTGAACTTTAATTTTTAACGTTCAAAATTGAAAACAGTTCCACTGCAACTGTTTTTATTTGCAGTTTACTTTGTTTTAAGACCAAAAAATGGAAAAACAATAAATGACCGGGACTTTTTGTTTCCTCTAGCTGTAACGGGCACGTTGGAAATTTAAATATTCTAAAGGAAGTTAGAAAAGCCTTATATGTAAATCTGTTAATATAATTAGTTAATAAAATAAACAAATATTGAGGTATGGTGAAATTTTCTCAGAAAATCTCATTGGTAATAAAGTTTCAGCAAGTTCAGATAAAAAAACGATTTCTTTTCGTTTAAAATCGCCCAGAATGATTCTTTATTTTTCTTATTCGTTCATTATTCTTATTCTCTATTCGTTATTCCTTATTTCATTTCCTTACGTATAATTTGTCACTGAAAGAAATACATATGAATATAAAGCAACATTTTTTCTTTGAGTACCATTGGCAATATGATTTCAGCAAGTTCAAAAGAAAAAATATAGTCCAAGTATAGTAGGCACCGAGCGCCTACAAGTGAGGGTTTCGTAGCCTATTAAGATGTTAATTTAAGTATGAACAGAATCTTGAAACCATTTTTTTTTTAACTTTGTGAAAAACATTTGTTGAGCAAAAATTTTAATTGAAAAAAAATTTGATAAAAAAATGAGGGGTCGAAAAAAATTTTGTAAAAACGAATTTGTTGAAAAAAATTTGTCGAACAAAATTTTTGAAAAAAATGTGTTGAAAAACAAAGTTTGAAAAGAAAAATTGTTGAAAAAAAGTGTCTTGAAAAGAAATTTTTTCACAGTACAGCGTTTTCTTTATTTAGACCAACAAAGTATAAGGGCAACAGTATAACTGCCTAAATCTAGTCGTCGTAGGGCTTATATAGCTACCTTTCTAAAAGTTAGGTGGGCTGTTAGTGACCTCGTTACCAAATTAGGTGGGCCGTTAGTTACATCGTTACATCCCCTTTCCTAGAATGTATTGAGTCCTCTAAATACTTTAATTATTTTGAAGATAACAAATTTGTTTGCTTATTTCTAAAATTACAATTTTCGCTCGTTTCTAAGATTACAAATGTTATTTGGGAGATTACAAATTTTGCTTATAACTAGAAAAGCGAACTATTCGATTTTTAATAAAGATTATTCGGTAGGTGTATTTGTGTACGTTACTACATGTGGAACAGAATTTGTATTCACTTTTGTTTTTACACAAAGAAGGCATATTTTCGAAGGTATACATGATTTTAACAAATCGAGTATTCCACATTTATGTGATAAGTAGAAGGTAATCAAAGTTATTGCGAATTATCCCAAGTACTTAAGCCATTTTAATGACCTTTCAGTCCATGTATGCATACGTCTATGTGAACTTATTTTCTTCAGCATATTTTCGGTATCGTCGAGACCTAGTCGTGCGCGGAACACTTCATCATTGTCTAATTGTTGTGGTAGTTGTATCAATCTGTCTTTTAACATTTCTAATTATGTTTTATCACAATTTAATTCGTAGGTTACATTTGGAGTAATTAGTTTATCGAAAGAACGAGAATTTGGCAATTTTAGATCGATATTACCTGCACGTAATTTACACCCTGCTCCGGTGATTATTGTAGCTCAGTTTATTTTCATCGTTTTCAATTCATTAGGGCATAATATATCAATCTCTAGCTCACTAGTAGGTATTATTATGTATCCGTTGTTTACGAAGATATATGTTTCTTTATGTAATAAGTAAGGCGATTTTTTACATTTAACTTCAGCATACCGTTTAAGTAAAGAAGACTCGCAACTATTTGTGTCTCTTAATTTATGAATGGGTTGTTTTCTTTCGCATATTTTATAATCATCAATTTGTTTACATTCTTTTAATAATTTTACATGAGTAGGTGAAGAGGAATCCTGATAACTAATAAGTTACTCGTGATCTGGTATAATTGCTAAAAAGGTTTCGAGTATGCGTTCAGGTAGAGGTATGATTCGTTTAATAAAACCTTTTTCTTTCTCTAAGGCTGGTATTCTAACAATATATGTAGATAACCCTTGGATGATAGCTACTTGAACATTACTAATATCAATTATGTGTTGATAATTGTCTTCGGTATTGTAAATGTGGTACCTTGTTCTATGCTCTGTCTCAAATTCGTCAATAGTGCCCCTTAATATCCTGGGTGTCAGAATTTGTGGATGTACGTTACCGTGCTTTCCGTCATTAATTGCATTAATTGCTATGTCTATGTCTTCGTGCAGTTCGTCTATTAAGAAAGCCCCCATAGCTAATTTAGTGCTCATGAAGCTACTTCTTGTGTTTTTGTTAACAGTCTTAGTTAGCTTACGTGCAGTTGCTACTTCTTCGTTAAATCTATTGATCAGTCCCTTGTAATCTGAAGACGAGGAATCAAGTAGAGATTTTAATATTTTGGTGGGATTAGTTAGAGCTGTTGCAATATTTTTATTTTTCATATACAATTTATCGAATTCGCTGTTTATATAGTCTAAGTCACTGCTACTCAAAGCGCCGAAGAGTGTTTTTGATATGTCACCTACAAAATTAGCTAATCCTCTCTTAGTTCTCTTAGGTTTCTCAAGTAGTTTACTAAGTATAACCTCTTTTTGTTGTAATCTTCTTAGCCATAGTTCTATGGTGTTTGTTTCATGGGCTTCATTGCAGTCACGATTGCACACTTGGCCTGCTAATTGCATAGTTTTTGTTATACTGTGTAGTCGGTCTTGGGTATTTGTTAGATTTACCCCCACTATTAGAATCCAGGTATCATGATATAAGTGTACTTTTCCTATGTCTTCGATATAAAGATTACCAAAAAGCGTTGTTGTGGTTAAATTGGCTGTTATTGTGTGTACGAGGCCCAAAAAGAAGATAAGCAGCATATGTGTAATTAATTATAATAAGGCATTAGCTCGTTTGTATGAATCATTATTCGCTCGTTATTGAAAAGAATAATGTATTTATTATCATTTAATTTCTCTAGTCTTACTGCTGGCCCTTTCCAGCTAGGTGCTAATTTGTCCTTACAGTGATTGACTAATTTAACTAAATCGCCGGGTTCGTATATTGCCTGAGGTAGTACTATGCGTGAGTCTTGCATTCTCTTGTACTTTTCTTTTTGCAACTGTATTTTGTCTTTGGCCGTTCTGAGCTATTCTTCATGTCTACTTTTTCAAAGATGTATTAAGTCATCGTATTGCAGACTAGGTGTAGTTGCCAATGAGGATGGTATATTGGCGTCAGTTCGGCCAATGTTGCTTGGAAGGGTGATATTCCAATTCCTTCATGTTTGGTCGTATTATAAGCAAAAGTGATAATTGTTATTACTTTATCCCATTCACTTCGCGTGTCTTCTAGCCATGTCTTGGTATATGTTTTATCTGAAAGATATTTTCAAAATTTTGAATAAGTTCCGATACAAAGTTGACCCCTTGATCAGTTAGGATATTTTTTGGGGCTACAAATATATAGATGAAGTGATCGAATAGTCCTTCTATCATCGATTCACTTTCAGCATTTTTTAATGGAATGAGCATCAGGGTCAATAGGGTTAACTGGTGTGTCTGGTATAATAGCCTCGGCTCTTTTTTTTATTCGGGTTTTCTTTTGTAACTGACATACTGGACACTTTTTTACAAATTTCATTACATCATTTTCCATACCTTCCGATTCGCCCAATTGTCTTGCTTTATCTATCGTTTTATTTTCACCGAAGTGTTGGTTCATCATGGAACCATGTGCTTCCTTCATTATGTCTTCTTTTTCTGCTGCCGTTAATTTAGATTCAGGTGAATAACAAAAATGCAAATTAAGTGTTTCTTCTTGATTACTCAAGAAGTTGAGTAATGTGTCTAGCCGAATCTTTTCTATGGGTGTAACCGTGGGTTCGATGAAATGGAGGCGTACAATGCTGAATCGTCTATCTTTGAATCCATTGATGAACTCTTCTAGTTTGGTTTACCATATTCTTTCGTCATAAGGTGGTAATAATTCTTAAGATCCATCATCAGAGGGTCTTTTTTGTATTTTGTTCCATAATTTTCCTCCTGGCTTAGGTTTCTTCATTACTCTAGTGAGAGTTCTACTAGTCACCCAACGTAAATACGCTTAATATAGATTTCTCTCATAATGGAGGTCTTTTTGCTCTCTTATTGGTGGAAATGTGTCGATGTTTTGTTCATTGTTGAGATCTATTGAACGAGAGGTTATTGGTTTTACACCGTCTTGTTTTTTTTATAAAAATTCCCTTGTTCCGTCGTGAGCGGAGGGGTGTTGAGATCTTCTCCTCTTGTTGAAGGAATTTCTTCTATGGCAGGCAAAAAATTCTCTATGTCTTCGGTATTTATCCCACTTAGATCTAGGGCTACTTGTAGAGTGTCTTCTGTGTCTTGTAAGGGAAATAGTTGTGACAGGCAATCCGCGACTTTATTTTTTTTCCTTTGATATACTCTATTTCTTTGTAGGTAAATTCTTCCAATCGTAATCGCCAGCGTAAAAGTGTAGAGGAAGGATGTTTTACGTTATGGAGCCACTTGAGTGCTTGCTCGTCCGTTTGGATGATAAATACTCTTCCCAATAGATATTGACGAAAACGTTGAGTGGCCCATACAATTGCTAATAATTCCTTTTCTGTAGTGGAATAATTTTGTTTTGTCCCGTTGAGGGTTCGTGATATAAAACAGGAAGTATGTCCTTCCTGTGAGAGTACTGCTCCTAGACCAACATTCAAGGCATCTGTGGTTAACGTAAATTCTTTGTCGTAATCTGGATATCTTGATACAGGTGCTTTACAGAGTAATTCCTTCAAATGTTCAAAAGCTTTTGTATGTTCATCTATACAGGAAAATTGGATATTAATTTTTGTTAACTCTGTTAGCGGTTTAGCTATATGGGAGAAGTTCTTAATGAATTTACGAAAATATCCAGGTAGTCCCAAGAATGATTGTATTTCAGTGATATTCTTTGGTTGCTTAAAGTCTTTTACAGCTTTTATTTCAGCGGGATTAGGTTTTACTTCTTCAGCTGTTATTAGGTGTCCTAAGTATTCCAACTCTGGCCGTAAATACTTGCATTTATCGGCTTTAATAATTTTTTTATATTTTTATAATTTTTTTATATTATTTGATTTATTTATAGATTTAATCCCATCTGATGTAGTCGTTCTAATAGTAACTTTAGTTTATTCTTATGTTCTCATAAGGTACTACAAAAAACGACGATGTCGTCTAAGTAAACAAAGCAATGCTTCCCTACCAATCCTCTTAACGCATTATCCATCATGCGCTGGAAGGTAGCGGGTGCATTTTTTAACCCAAACGGCATTCGTGTAAATTCAAGATGGCCATTGGGTGCAGAGGAAACCGTGTATTTTATAGAATTTTCAGCCATAGAAATTTGTTGGAATCCGCTGCTTAAATCGAAAGCGGAAAAAAACTTAGTTTCACCAAAGTGGTCAAGTATATCATCGATTATTGGTAAGGGATACGGATCTAGGTCGGTGTCGTAATTGATTTTGCGAAAATTTATAACTATTCGCCATTTATTTTTTCCTGAAGCATCTTTTTTTTTAGGCACGACCCACACGAGTGAATTAAAAGGACTATTACTCGGTCGTATAACACTTTTATCGTATAGATCACTCATCTGTCTTTCCACTTCTTCTTTATGACATTCGGGTGGTCTATAGGATTTGATATTGATCATTTTGCCGGTTTTGAGTACTATCTCATGTTCAGTCAGGGTAGTACACGGTAGTGGGTCATTATCGAAAGTGTAAACGTCACTGCATAACGATATAATTTTCCATATTGTGTCCGCCACTTGATCTTCTACATGACCTAGTCTCGTTTTTGTAAGGAGATTCTTTATCCGATTATTATTGGATTTCTGAACTAGTTTTACTTGCTCTTCTGAAATTTTTGTAATCCAATCAATGGGGGTACAGTCTGGTAATTTTATTTGTGGGGGTTGTTTATCGTAATTGTTGAAAGGTAACATCATGGTTCCACTTTGTATACGGTATATCCCATGAGGGATATGATGGTTATCCTCTATCCAAATGTCTGGGTCTTCGACTGGTGTTGTTACTTTGACTTTGCTTATCTGTGCTGAATGTGGGGAGATGTATTCACCGTCATCAATTAAGGGTATCTCTTTACTTTCGATGATGAGGTATTTAGGTGAAATTGAATATCTATTGTACCTGCGAAAGAAGGGTAATCCAATGATTCCATCTTCGGGTAACGGGAAATGATTATCAACTATATGAAATAGATGTTTTTTATCGAAATATTCCAAATAAACTGCTTCGTTAGACAGGTGTTAGTCGTTTCCCATTAAAAAACTCTTTTTTATTTTAGTAATCGTTGAATCTTGTCTGGGTATAGAATCCCTTTTTATTAGGCTGATAGAAGACCCTGAATCTACTAAAAGCCGGTATAGAGTTCCGTCATGTTTTCTTCCGGGGACTGATTGCAATCGTCCATGGACTGCTGATACTCAGCTTTATCCTCGTAATGGGTTTGATAGCACACTTCTTCTTCTGTCATTTGTTCGAAGAAGATTGTTTCCCCATCCTCCTGAATGTTTCTCACTTGAGGAGGTCTGTTGCCATATTGGCCGATTGAAAAATTTGGATTCTTGGAGTGACTCTGGGCTGCAAAGTGTCCAGGCTTGCCGCATTTGTGGCAAGTTTGTTTAATTTTGTCGAATGATGGCCGTGAAACTGGTTGTGTGTGCGTTGACCCTGTAATAGGAGTGTTTTGCCTTGACGTGAATTGCCTAATGGGCATTTATACATTGGGACGCGTAAGTAGTCTGAGTGAAGGGCCGTTGCGCGTGGATCTATTTGGTTGCGTGTCTCTTAGCCACATTTCCATTTCTATAGCATTGTTCTCTGCCTCTGCGAGGTCACTAGGTTTCTGTGCTTTCACTTGGAGTCCTATTTCCGTTAATCCCTGTTTGCAGCTGTCGATTTTACGGCGTAAGGCACTTACGGAACCCATTAGTTTTAGGTTGGAACGTAGCGCTTCGTATAATTTATTTAAATCACGGATACGTGTGTATCTGAGGCATTTCTCTGCCTGATGTGTGATTTTCTCGGCTAAAATAAAATCTAATAGTTATTCAGGTTGTGAGCATCTTTTGTGTGCTCTTTTTACAGTTTTTATGAAATCTTCGACTCCCATGTCGTCCTGTCCGTTTATTGGCTTAGTTGTGCGGATCAGATCTTTGGCAAGGATTTTATTTATTACATGGTTTGTTTGTCCTGAAGAGTGATTATTTTCTAAGTTTACTACTTGTCTGGGGTATCTCATTTCGCCATTGCTGTTCGTATGTAGTGTAGGTAGTAAAGTAGACGATAGTGAGTGAAAGTAATCTTCTTCTTCCTCGGAATTTTCGTTTTCTTTTACCAGTATAGAAGTATTGAGTTCTATACTGGATAATGTGGTCATGATTGTTTGCAACACTTGTTCCGTGCTGTTGGGAATAGGTGAATTGGCTCGAGACATGTTTTTTCCAGAAGTAGAGTGATTTTCTATTGTCAAACGTTCGTCACTGTCAGTATCAGTCTGAGAATTGTAAATCCCTAGATTTTCCCTATATTCGCTGAACGCCAGTGTGCTTATTAGATAGATTGTTTTTGTGACGAGTGTTTGATGTCGCGTTTCTTTGTTATGTGCTTAATACTTTGATATACGGCGACTAGTTGCTACAAACTAATCAACCATACCAAAGTACCGGAATAATTTTTTGACGATAAGATGTCTGGAGTGCAAGGACTATCTTAACGTAAACCAATAAACTTAACCCCACCGCAAATAGAATGAACACAGATTCGATTTCCGTCGCCTTCCTCAGTCCACAAAGGGGATTTATACTCCTATTGGTTTAATTATATTATAAGTGTGTTCTATGCTTACTTATTCTGTTTTCAGTTCGTTGTCAGCAATCGTTCAGATGATGAATCGTCTTTCGTTCCTCTATGTAAGCTGTACTATGTTTGTTTTGTCCTTGAAATTTCTTGACGTCTTCTTCTGAGTCTTACCGCCCTGTTTTGCACGCTCTAGGTTTTACCGTCTATGTGACGAGCCCACTTTTATGTTGTCAAGCTTTTGGTAAAGTAACTTTTCGTACCATAGGAGCTACTCAATTCACTCTCTAGTAAGTTACTCACTTACTTACTGACTCTGTTTATCGGGCTATGCCATAGCGATAGTCCGGAATATTTTGTTGTGCAAAAATTGTATGTTCCTAAGTTTTCGGTATAGTAAATTTTCGTAATATAGGAGCTGCTCGGTTCACTCGCTAATTTTTGATTGATTTCTTCTTTTCCTTTTGCTTTTCTTCTTAGTAGGTTCTTTACATCAAGGATAGTGCAATTTTGACTGTAATGGGTAACCGTAGAAGCCTAGTCGTGTTGACACTATCCTGGCAGGATCGCCAGAAATGAATTAGTGTTTTTTAAAAAGCAGCTGTACTCAAGGTACAGCGTTTTCTTTATTTAGACGAACAAAGTATAAGGGCAACAGTATAACTGCCTAAATCTGGTCGTCGTAGGGCTTATATAGCTACCTTTCTAAAATTTAGGTGGGCCGTTAGTGACCTCGTTACCAAATTAGATGGGCCGTTAGTGACATCGATACACCGTCTAACTCTGCATACGTTTCACTAGACTCTGCTTTCGTTCTCTAGAGATCACTTGTTTTTACTGCTCGCAAAAGTTCGCTTTCTTCATCGAACCACAACGTTTGAAAATCATTCTTTTGCCATATACTAGGTCCGTCAACCTCTCGACGTGTCACATGAAATAAGATACTGCAAACAATTTCGAGACTCGAAAGAGAGATAATACAGCCTACATTTTTATTCCAATGCTTTTTCACACGTGCTTTAACTTATATATATTAAGGGTGCACTGCCCGGCACTTATCGCTTCTTACGTCATATAAAAACACTTGATATGAGGTAACATGCCTTTTTATTCACAGATGCATGCTCGTTTTTCATCTTTTATTTGGAAAGGCCAGTTTTGCTATTACACGTTGAAATTTATAAAATAAATTCAAATAATAATAATTTAAAATAAATTTCCGTCTAAATAATTTAATTCGGAGGACAAAAATGTTGTGCAAACATCTTCAAGGTTGTTTGCGATTTTTAATGACGCATTACATTTTTTACTTCGCAAAACGTTATATTTCAAACGTGTCGATTACAACGTAGAACGGTTTAGAACTTTGTTGCATCATATAATGCAATACTACACAATTCATGGAAAGAATTTTTCGGAAATAAATTCAAGGTTACTCTAATGACACATTACATTTTGCGTTGCAGAAATTATATTCCGAACGTGTAGATTATAATGTAGAACGATCTAGAACATTAAAACAAAGAGAGAGATATGTTACTAGACAAGGATAGCAAATGTGCATCTATAAAAGACGCGCTTCGCATACATTTCTGTCAGTTGTCATGCAGCATTTAGGAAAAAATATACAAGCATAAAAAATTAAATTGAAGTGAAAAAAAATTGATATGGTGCTTTTAAATATTTTTTGAACTGTTTTCGTACAACAGTACAGTTTTTGTAAACTTTAATATATACTTTTTTCGACGTTTCAAAAGTTTATTACTAGATTAGATTCAGTGACATATACCACGTTTGAACTGTAGATAAGAAACCTGGTGTTGAAAATCGGTTAGTGCTCCTTCATATTTTTCATATTTACAATCAGGGCCATCTATTTGAATAATTATGAAATTATATGACTATAAAATTCACTTCATGGAGAATTTTTTTCAGTTGACTTCTAGCCATCCTGTGATAATATTCGAAAATGGACTCATCGGATTCTAAGAAAGTTGTCATGATTTATGACATTGTATATAAAATTTTGCACAAAAATGCAACAACTTCAGAGATCGTATACTAGACCCACCAATGTACCCGAAATATTCGGAGACTGAATAAAATTTTGCGGCAGGAAAAGCAGAATCTATCACTGGGCGAAAAAAATAAACTTCTATCAACCATTGGCCTACTAACATCAAAGAAGAGACTATTCAAGAAACTTCAGAAAAATGGAACTGGTGTCAACGAGGGCTTGGATAGGAAAGGAGACAGAATCAGATGGGAAGATCTGGAGTCTGCATTTAAGAGTCGAGTGAGAACAGGTTTGATTATAAATTTAATACATAAAGATTTAGATAGTTTTTTTGAAGATTCGAAAAAAATGGTTACTCATAGGACAAAAAATGCTTTTAAAAGTTTCGGTGGGGGTTTAAAAACGAATGTTATTCTTGCCGCAAAATTCAGTGCTATAGAAGAGGGTAGGGAAAT
>JAABKJ010011085.1:0-10825 GCA_011634705.1 Andricus grossulariae
AAAAGGTTCCAACGAAAGCACTTTTCAAAGAGTACCACATGTGCTCATGTATCACGGGTAAGAAAATTTAGAATACGTATTAATTTTATTTCGTCAACAATAATATTATTCCTTTACAATTAATTTATAAAAATTCTTTGCAGGTTTAAGTTCTGAACGATACAAAATATCTGAGGACGATCCACTGCTGCACATCGGCTCAGTGTTCAGCAAAGCAAAAAATTAGGGTAGACTTTTTTCAAAATATTGATATAAAGTAACTCTGTAAAACTAACGATAATTGTTTTCAAATATTCGAATAACAAAGTTTAATATTCTTAATTAATTATATACTTGTGTATTAAATAAATAAAATTTTAGTCATATTTTCATAAATAAAAATTAGAAGGGACCTGGTGAGGGCCAGATCGATCCTTCCTTATGGATGCCCCTGTCTGGCCCTGATCGGATTAGGCGTTTAATTTCGAGTCTGGCGCTCACTGGGATGCCCGATCGGGGCCAGATTCTGCCAGATTTGGCCCCGACCAGAGCCTTTCCGAAATTTCTGCACGGGTTATTAACGATTCTGAATAAAATTTACAAAAATTTATTTTGTCCTTTACGGGAAAATTTACTTAAAAATTTAATTATTTTGTTAAGGATCAAACTATTTTGTTGAAAATTTAATCATTTTTTCGAAAATTTAATTGTTTTGTAGAAAATCAATAAATTGTAGTTTCTCATATATTAATTAAAAAATGTTTGCCTAAGAATGGCCAGAACTGCTGAAAAAATGTAATAAAATCAAAAAATGTACAAAAGTTTGAAAATAAATCTTTGCAATAAGAAAGTAACCCTTTTTAGGAACAAAAATTGAATTCTATAGCATTTTATATTTTTTAGTTATTTTATCCCTCCGTTATGGTAAAAAACAATCCCTTTTATCCAAATTTTCAAAATCATTGAAGACTTCTGATTTTTAGTAGTGAAAATTCCGAGAAAACTTCGAAGGCAAATTCCAGAAAATATATAAATATACGTAAATTCGCATAGAGTGTCAAAATTGCCCTAAAATATGTAGTGGATTACTAAAAGAGAAACGATCTACTAGAAGGAACAATGGCATTTTCTTGTCAGGTTGATCCATCTTGAGTAATGTTGAAATCTGGGGTGCTCCTGTCCTGAAGGATGTTAAGACTTTTGGTTAGTTCTCTTGCAAGTAATTTTTTGGACCTGGAAAAAAAATATAAATAAAAGTTGTCAGTTAAAAATTGGACATTCCCAGTTAAGAATATCCCGGAGAAAGGTACATCCAACGAATCTGAGGAAGAAATAGTGTGGTGAAGTGATTTCCTGATGTTTACAATGTCTGTCCGAAAATTATACGAGCTTGTGGTGTACCGGGAGTAAGAATTAATTCTGGCCAATGACGATGATATCCTCTTCAAAGTTCTCCCTTTTGGAAGCAACAACCATCTTCCAGTGATCCTTCCTATTTCAAAAGCACTGCTTAAAGTAATCTTTTGAATTTCACTTTTACTGCGTCGGGAAATCGGTTTAGAACTTCTTGGCTCTTTGTTTACTCATAAACTCATCAGCATACATTTTAGGAACCATAATGATGTGTTCCAAACATGAATGGCCAAGTTTTTGGCAAAATTAAATGCCCATTGTTTGTTGGGTGCGTTCCGTCATCCTGAAATGCAACGCGTACGTAGTTAGACGTTCACGCAACTGTGTAAAATAATCGACTAAAGATTCGTAGGTTCCTGTATGGATGTTCAAAATATGATTAATTCTCTTGCAAGTAATTTTTTCGACCTCACAAAGAACCATAGATAAAAGTTGTCAGTTTAAAGTTGAGCACTCCTAGTTGAGAAAATCCCGAAGGAACGTGCATAGAACGAATTTGAGAAAGACTTTGCTGAAGTGATGTCCTGATGTGTATATAAGGTCAACCACGAATTCGAGAGTGTAAGGCAGGGGTGGGTAATGGAGGATGTGATAATTTAGTATGCACAGTGGAGTGTATTTGAATTTTATTGGCGAGCTAGCTGTCACGGGTGGTGTCCGGGAGTGGCGAAGAGGATGCTGGCTGGGTCACAGGGGTGCCTCTTCGCTTTATCGGATCGCAGAAACGCTCCTCCCGTTTCCCCGAGGGGACATTTCCGTGGACCAATATCGCCTCACTTCTCGGTTGGTTCCAATATCTTTCTAAGTTCCTTGTCGGCCATGAATAAACTATTTCCGACTTTGAATATCTGAGCGTTTTCGCCGAATGGGAGGACCGCCACGCCGCGCCATCAAGGGACCTGGGACTTGAAATGATAAGCGAAAGATCGATCTTGATCAAGGGATAAGATTTCACGCAAAAGAAGAAAATTTCAGTCCACACACGGAGAAAAATGGCTAGTCAGCCTGAACATCTTGAGTGTTAGACTGACTATACTTGAGTTTTAACTATGGGACAGCCCCCTAGATGGTGTAGCATACCATCGGCGGAATTTCAAAATTTGACTGTTAGCTTCACTATCCCAGAGTTTAAAGTTGACTATCATGGAGTTTAAACCTGATTATCTCATGAATTTTGGCTTGATTATCTCGAAGTGTTAACTTGATCATATCAGAGGGTCAACTTTATTATGTATTGTCCTTCTCCTACCTACATATATATTCATAAGAGTAAGAGAGACGAGATACGGAAATTTAAATTAATAAATTAAACCTGGAAAACGTTACAATTTATATAAAATCTTGCAAGTCTTGTTTCTTTATTAACGGATTACGAAATTTCGAGCACGTTTTCGGTCGAAAATGTTGAGAATAAGCACTGATTATGTATCGCCTGTGTCCTTAATCCCTCGGAGGTATTGCATTTGACGTTCAAAATCAGAACGAAAACCACTCAAGCCACTGTCCAACATGTTCTCCACATTTTATGCACTCTCGACACATATTTGAAGTATCAACAAGTGTTTAAATTAATTAAAAATATTGTGTAACAGGACAAACATGACACCTAACGTCAGCCGCTCCAAAAATGCGTTTCGGGTGTCGGGTGTGTTCGCTTGGTGTTCGATAGAGTTCGTGATGCAGCCATTTTTGTTTGACATTCTGGAGTGTTGATTTGACTATACTGATAGCGAGTATGAACCACCCGTGGATGTTCAAACAGACTATAAAATTATGGTCTGTCTATGAAGAAAAAATTGTGGATGGTACTTGGTACTATCTAGAAGATTAAACTGACCATCTGAATTTTGACACTTCAATTTTGACTATCCATTCTTCTCCGTGCCTTTATCTCCCAGGTTGTCTCAGGGATAACCTGTTGGATATCCTGCAAGGCGGAAAGTGGGATGGCCCCGAGATATCCGGGATTAACAATCCAATTAACGTCCTAATAGCTCTGCCGGAAACCTAGATTATTTTTAGATACTTTCCAGGCTTAGCACCTCTAGCGAAAGTCTAGGACAATTTTATGGCAGTCGCCTTGTCTAGAGTTCGTCTATAGTTCATCTAGTTGTGTCTAGTAAGTTTGACCTGCAACCCTTTTGAGTCTAGCATTCGTCTAGTATCATCTAGAAAGGGGTCCATTCTAGATGATGTGCTCCTAGCCAATCTTATCTAGAAAACGTCTAGATTTTCGGCAGGGAAGCTACAAAACCTATTGTTGTAGGCGCGCGGCGCCTACTTTAAATAATTTTTATAATTTTTGAATTGTTTGATGTAAGAAAGATTAAAAGGAGTAAGGTCTGAAGTATAAGTGAAAGGAAGGAAGAATAACTAGCTCGATTGTCGAATAATTTCCTTTTGTTTTATTATGCATCAGTTGACTCTTATCTGAAATTCTCAATTCCTGGTTCTATCCCGTTAATCCTAGTGATTAATTTCTGGGTGTCGAGCGCCGTCACAATGATGAAATCAAACAGCCCGAGATAATGAGTAGCGTTGTCTTCCACGCAATTCATCGGACGGGTTATTAATATTCAGGACGAGCAGTGCCAAGTGACAAATACCTTCCCAACCCTGGCTCAACCCCGACTCAACTCTGTAATTAACGCTAATCTTTCAACCCAGCCGTTCTCTCAAACGCTCCTTCTCTTCTTCTTCCTACTTGTACATGCGAAACTTTAAGTGCCTCTCCTTTCGGTCGATAAAGTGTCGCAGCTTGTATTCCTGAAAGAAAAAATAAATTAATTTAAGCAAAAGTATCATTTTAAATTTGTAAAATTAAAGCCGTTCTCTTTTCAACATTCGAACCCTTTTTATTACAAGTTTTTATTTGAATTGCTCTGTGGATATGCATATAGGTCATTTGAAAGATTTTTTCTGAAATCCAGCCAGTATTTGTAACACATGTGAGCATATAAATTACTATATCAAAGAAACATCTATTGTCACAAAAGCGGGACCGGGTCGAGTGACAAGCGACAACTCTCATTGCGGCATCTCTCATTTGGAAAAAATTAAACTTCATAAAAAATTGGAAAAATTCACAGAAATACTTTAGGTAACATCCCTACTTCTTTCAATTTTTAACGTCTCGTGGGATGCAAGAAGACACCGTTGTTAGGGGGCACAGTGGTAATTTAAGTGACCCACTGCCCCCTTCCTTCGTAAAGCCCCTCCAGATAACGTACTGTTTTAAGGTGCTTCAAAAGCGTCGGTTTTCAGAATAATACAAAATACGGCTACAAGGATGAATTATTTAATGTGATATTTTTACCACATAATCTAAAGGCTTACGCATGTGCGTGAACAGATCCATTTTTTCGGAAAAATGGTCTTGTGGTTTTTTTTTTGTTACTAGAAGATATGCGGTGCCCTTTAGATAAGGTATTATTCTAAAAACTGACTCGTTTGAAACACATTAATGGGGTGAGAGGGTTCAAGAGGAGCTGTTATTGTCGTGTTATGATGCGAGATGGTGGATGGTACCAGAAATGTTACGTAACATCATTTGAAATGTAATAATAATTTTTATAAATAGTAAAATAATATAGGAGGGTAGAGAGAAGTAAACAAAATTCGTTTTAAAATTTGTTTGGAAGTATGTGTAACAGTTAAGGTAACCTACCAGGATGAACCGTGATTTATAAAAAAAATTAGGTATCACTTTTGGTCAAACTATTTTCAATAAAATTAGTTTCAGTTTGCATGAAGGTCATTGTCTTTTGTTGCAGTAGCGTTACAAGGAGGGTGGAAGGGTAAAAAAAAGCGTCACGTAATATATGGACATGCCTAGATATAATTGGAATTAAGAAATTAGATTGCTCGAAATAGCGAAACATTTGTGAAAGAAACATTTGCGAATGACTGAAAAGTTTTAAATTATAATTGAAAACAATTTTTCAAAGTGAAAATCTTTATTTGTGCATTTCACACGGTTTATGGTGGTATGTGTCTCACCTGCCATGAATGCTGAAATAAGACCGACGGACCAGCCGACCACGAATATCCTTGATTAAACGCAAAAAAGAAAGAGACGAACAGGGTCACAACTCTCTTTTTTGCGATTGCAATCCTCTCTCCATTCGCCATTAAAATGGTTGACTTTGCTCGCGAAATTGGATTGAGTATTTAGTAGGTATATATATATATATATATTGAGCCAATTATTCAACAAAAGAGTTGGCTTATAAATATCTAGGGTTTCGTATGGGAACTAGAGGATCTTAGTGAAGGTTAAGTCGGGAAAGTGAGGGGAAATAAGGGTGTGGAATAGCGTAAATAAGAAGAGGGAAAAAGGGGAAGTTGGGGAAGGGGTTGTGAGGGGAATTGAGGAGAGGGAAAGTAGAAGAAATAAGGTATTATAAGAAAGTAGGAGAATGGAGGGGGGGGAATAAGGTAGAGTGAGAGGAGGGAAAGTAGAACAAGTGGGAGAAAATGAGAGAGGGGAAGTAGGGGAAGAGAGAAGAAATTAGGGTAAGTAAGAGAGAAGAAGGGCAGAGGTAATAGGAAAAGTAAGGGACTATGTAGGAACGGGCATGTAGGAAAGTAATGGGAAATTAGGGGAGGTGAATCAGGAAAAGTGAGAGGAAATGATGGGAAATGATGGAAGGGGAATTGAGGGAAATGAGGAGGAAGCAGGCGATGATAGAGAAAATAAGGAAAGGCTTTATCCTGGGACCACTGTATATATTGTTGATTAGGAACAAAGTGAAAATTGGAACGAATTTTTAACACGTTTTTCTGTGATCAGAAGTAATTGCCCGGTTTTTTAATTAAATTTCCGGTAATTTCTCGGTTTTTTCCCGGTTCATGAAGTTCCCGGACAGGTCGCCACTTTCGTTCGTCAACTTCATTATTTTGCATTGACCGTTAACTGTTACTTGTTTTCTCGTTTCTCAGTTTTCACCCCGAATCTCAATTTTCCAGTTGTCCTATTCCAGTTGCAGTTTTGTCCCAAAAAGATATTTTCTTTGTATTTTTGAAAAGAAGTTACAAAATTTTATTTCCAAATCTTGAGAAATCTAGAAGTTGTTTTAAATTTTTTCAGACCTTATAAATATTTTAATATATAAAAAAATGTTGAATAATAAATGTTTATAAATAAATCTTTGAAAAAGGTCTAATACTCCAAACATAACCTCAAAACAAACTTTTCTACTTTATGAATCAAGTGCATTCAATTTGGCTCACACAAAGGTAAACTGAATATTTGCCTGAAATTATTGGATTTCCTTAGGACAGACATTATTAACATTGAATCGAAACCTCGAAAATTTGAAGAGGCTCCAATATTATAAAAAGCTACACTTTTAAACAAACAACGACGTATTGTGTTTTGTAAGGACAAACATAGACTAATGATTGCACTAGGGATAAAGCCAAAATTTATAGACGAATATATTATAAAATGCTTTGATAAATTTTATTCATATTTAACATTTCAGTTTTTGAATTAATGCAAATTGTATCACATTTATTTCTGGAAATGATATTGTATTGATGTGTATTGATATTGTCTTTGTTGCATTCCATTTATTACTTTTAAAGGAACTTTTGTATATTTCCTGAAGTCTTTCGTTGATGATGTTTTTGACAAAATGGATTATGAGAAATTGTAAATTATGTTAGATAACGACCTAACCAAAAAAGCTTTTTATAGAAATTTGTAATTAAGTTACCCTCAGGAGTTTTAACAATTAATATATCAAGATGGACAATAGAATTATTTGTTTCTTTTTCAATTGTAAACTTAACTGAATCCTCTATATTGTTGAAAGTATTTATGAATTCAACTAATATTTTCTCAGATGTAACGATAGCTAGGATATCATCCACATACCGTTTGTAAAAAATAGGAATTTTTTTTAGTTATGATTTATATTTAATTTCTCTTGGATACAATCTAATGCAAGATCTAGTAGAATACTATCAAACATTGATATGATTTAAAATGTATGTTGCTAAATGATAAGTCCCTCATAGCATGAGATATCGGCGGGATATCCCATTTATCTCCCAGGATATCCTGAACATATCTCAGGAGATCCTAAGGATATTCCGAATAATATCGTACAGGGCGGAAATCTCGATATCCCTGGAATGTCCCAACGATATCTCAAAATATTCTGAAGATATACCATTAATGTCCCAATTTTATATGCCAAGGATATCCCCAAGATATCCCAATTCTATAATTGAGTATATTCCTGGAAATTCAGATATATCTACTGCCAATTATATGTATATTCAATCATATCAATAAAATAACAAATCATTTAACAATATTAGATATTTTTCCGGAGATTTTGTACAAAGTACAACATAATAAAGTACAATAATAGTACAGTGCCCTCTCAAGTCACTTTCAGGTAAATTCCATCACGGCTGTCAGTGTGCGAAAACTGTCGCGCAATAATAAGTGACGTTTTAACAAAACTCAACAATTTCTCAAATATTCGTGACGGATTATAATCTATTCTCATTTATATTATGTAAACTAACACGGTACATACTAATTTGATTTTTTTTTAATCATAAAAACTGATTTTGCCGTTCTACTGATAGTGAAAAATGTGATCTCTAAACTGCGCAATTTAGAGGTTACAGATGCAATAAAAGCCAACTTTAAAATTTTCAGAAAGTGGCTTGTTTTTTATTGTAAGTAGGTTACGAAAATAATTCACGGTAATGATTTTTTTATAATCATACTGAAATAGAATTTGAAAGAAACCGAATATTCGAGATTTGTGTAAAGCGGTTTTTTGTCAAACGGATGTTTGTGAATCTTGATGTTTTCAGACATTCTACATATTTTAATTAATTTGCATTTCAGAAATATTGGATATCCCAGGAGATTTTTGGGATATTTTTCAGGATATCCCATATCCTGCAGAGATATCCTAAGGATATGCCAAAGATTTATGAACAAAAAGATATCGGAAAGCTCCAAAATAACTTTTTTCTTTCTTCGAACGTTGTTGATAAGATTAAGAATTTCACTCATCAAGGCGAAGAATGGAAACAAATTTGTCTGGTCATGTGGTCATACGTTCAATAATTAGGATTTATTATATAATCGGTATAAATCCAACGTTTCGACCCTTCTTTAGGTTTTTATCAAGGTAAATTTAAAATCGCAAAATATATCTGGAAAGAAATTTCCCTTTACATAAACTCAGTGAGTCGTAAATGTATAATAAAAGTCAAAGTATTTTATAATGATTGTGTCGCATTCAAAATAATTGAAAGAAATACCTGAACAAGATTGTGCTCCTTAGATCCATCAATGTCAAAAATAATGAAAACATTAGTTTGTTTGCCATTGTAAATAATAGTAGGTAAGGACAGACGACATTTTGAAATAATATATGTGTAAGGCTAGGCGCGGTAGAGTTCAAAGTAAATTCAGTAATTCTAAAAACTAATTCAGTATACATTGATAGTAATTGTTAATATGTATTTTCTAAATTTACACATAATCTTTATATTTATTTTAAAAAATTGATTCAATGACCCTCCTTTTGTACATTATGTTTTCTCTACCTAAAATTTAAATATTTCTAAAAATAAAATTGAAACAATGATCATAAGTCCATGTATGCTGAGCTAATCCTGTACTATTGTTGGCCAAATTGCAATCTCTTTTATGCTCAACTATTCGTGTTTTTAAACATCTACAAGTTTCACCAATTATATCATATTGCATCATTTACACTTGATGAGGTAAATAATATCATATAGATTTTCTATTCTTTCTTTATCCTTCTTGTTTATATATAAGTCCTCGATCTAATTTTTTTTGATAAACCATGGATATAAGGAAGAGTCAAATTTGGGTAGGAGAACCTACTGCGGAGACAATCAAACCCCATTTTAAATCTGTTTTGTGAACTTTTGGGAGAGCATATGCTTTAGAAACGACACTCTTATGTGTTTCTAATGATACTTTTATGTTTTATGTTATGTGCGCCACATTACCCGATGCCCCCTACTCGCAAACTATAGGAATTCTCGATTCAATCCTGAATATGAAAATAATCATGGGTCAGCGTATTTTCAGGATGACAAATGAAGAGGAGCCAGACGATGAATTTAAGACGTGTCATTGAGGGTATTGTTCCTGAAAACAAGTGGTGGTAATAATGGTGCCGCTTAATATGGCTCTACCACTAGATCACGAAGTGGAGTGAGAGTGAGAGAGGGTTGTAGTTGGACACGGACAAACCTTGATAATCGCGGATGACGGCACCCGAAACAATGCGCTTGGCATCCTCCCGGTTAGGGCGTGCGTTCGTTCGTTCGAACAGGGTGGGTTTTGGGGTGATGTCAGGCTTCGGGTGATGTATGGCGCCAAAGCGCACGGGAAATGCCACGTGCCTTTAACTTTCCCATTCCCTGCCCACATCCATGGAAAAGGATATAAGGGTGAGTGCGTGATGTGATGTACTGCATATTCCACATTATGTGACAAACTTGCGGCATTTCAGTGCCGGCAATCATCAATTTTAATACCTATTACGAGGAGTGTGCTAACAATCTCCAAGCCGCAAAATCGTGCACGGACAAAAATTTCTTGAGGCGTATAAGCGAATATTCTTCTTCTTTGTTTTTGTCCTTCTGATTCAATCAACAAGAAATGACATTACCACAAAATTATTAGAATATATAATTAAATTCATGGAATCTGTTCTTTTAGATTAGGTAAAAACGTTTAGTTTATATAAACTCTTCTTGTAAATCATTATCAAGTTGCTAAGTTCGAGAATTTCTTATTTGATTGCGTATACTTTCATTAACCTTAAATAAGGCAAACATTTAGTTTGTGTGGGAATATATAAACTTACAGTAGTCCATTTTTCGTCTGGTATCGAGAAAATGAACACCCCTAAATTCGGCACAACATCTATAAATTATTATTACCCGGACATAAACTCTATTTCTTATTAACATTAGAGTGCATGTTTAATGGTAAATCTCTTAAAATGTCAAAAGTAACCCCCATCCTTCAACATTCCTAATATTTCTGTTCTATATAGCTACACTGTTAGAAATGTTTGCAATTTTAGTATACATGGGCATACTAAATTTCCTATATGTTTACTAAATTCATTACACTTTGTAATTTTAGTATACGTACGTATACTAAATTTCTTGCATGAATTTATATGTATACTAAATTTATTAAGTATGCAATAAGTTTCTTTCACGTATATGAATTTCATAGAATCTGTATACTAAAATTCGTATACGTGTTTACTATATTCAGCACGTGAAACGGAACGCGTATACTGAATTTAATATATGCGTATACTAAATTTCGTATACATGTATACTGAATTTAGTATACGCGTATACTAAATTTCATGTATGTGCATACAAAATTCAGTATATG
>JAABKJ010011086.1:0-10825 GCA_011634705.1 Andricus grossulariae
GCAATCAAAAGATTAAAATTAGAGTAAGTTGAAGTAGTCTTTAGTTTATGTTTTGGCACTGGCTAGCATTACGGAATTTCTCGTTGTTGAATTTTGTAGAAAACTTTTCTGTCAAAAATTCCACTGCTGAATTTTGTAGAAAATTCGTCTGTTGTTAATTTAACTGTTTTTGTACCAAATTTGTCTCTAAAAATTGCAATGTCGAATTTTCAACCAAGATCTCTAAAGCGATAAATATCCAACTAAAATGGTGAAGTTTCAACGAAACAATAATTATTTTCAGTTAAAAAAATTAATTTAAAGAAAAACTATTTTTCTACCAAAGAGATGAATTTTCAACTAAAATGATAAATCTTCAAACAAAAGGATGAATTTTCAACAAAGTAGTTCTTCCAATATTTTTGTAAAATTCATTAGTTTTTAGCTTCCACTTCTTTGAAAGTACAACATTTTAAATGCTCCTTTGAAATTGCTTAATTTCACATTACGTCAACTTATTCTCATTTTATTCTGTTGACTGCAAGTAACATATCGTTGTAATCGCCAAGAAACGTAGGTTTCGAATATAATATTTTTAAAAGCCTCGGCACAGCGGCTTGCGCTCACTCAGTGACTTGAGGGGAAGTCGAGTGGAGAGGGGAAGTCGAGTGGAGAGGGTAAGCCGAGTGGAGGGGGAAAGTCGAGCAGGTAGTCGGCGATCAAATGGATACTGCCCAAGTTTTTGGGAAAGATGTCAATTCCGCCCCAGCTACCTGCGTACGGTTCTCCCACTACGCGGCTTCCCCTCACTCGGCAGAACTGCTGCCACCGAGCCTGGTCAGCCGGAGTCCTATGTACCTAACGAGGACTAAAATTCAGAATATAACATTTTTAAATGTAGCACTTGATAATCTACAAATACAAGATTCGAAATCTGCGAATTATCATGACTCCAATGATATATTTTTGGACTTGAAAAGTTGAAAATTGAAGAATAAAGGTTCAAGTTTATGTGAAATTTTATGGAAAATTTTTCAGTATATCTTACTCAAATAAACTGTAGTAGCTTTAATTTATTGATGCAATATTTTACTTAATTTGGAGAAATTACGGAAGCTATCATTGGCCAGATTTGAAAACTTGTAAACTAACATAATTGGTTTATTTCTCAAACAATCGCATTTTTTCTAAATTTTCCTTACAAATATTATTCGTACTCATAAAATACACCGAAGCACCTCCAAATAACAAATGTCAATCAAATTTCAGGTACTGGTAACTATGAGTGATATTCCTGCACTTGCAACTGAAAATATTTTAATTAAAATCCTTTTTATCATGTTTTTTATTTGTTAAAATAGCATTTTGAATTAGCTGTCCTAATTAAATAACATAATATTTATCATAGTATCCCAGGGAAATATTATGTATAATTTTCATTTGTTTTATTCATTTTTTGTATAAGACAAAAACAAACTATTTAAGGCAAACTGTTCAAACGATAATTTTGAGCAATGTGATTGGTTAAAAAAAAGGAATGATGTTTGTTAATGAGTTTCCAAATTAGACTAGAAATGAGGCTATTCATACTTTTGCAATGGGAGTGTTAAATTATTTGAGGATAATTTTGAGAAATGCGATTGTTTAAGAAATAAACCAAATTTATGATGTTAGTAAATAAGTTTTCAAATTTCGCCAAATTTTAGCATCCGGAATTTCCCCAAGTTAAGTAAAATATTGCACCAATAAATTAAAGCTACTGCAGTTGATTAGAGTAAAATGTACTCACAAATTTTCGATAAAATTCATCATGAACTTGAATATATATTCTTTAATTTGTAACTTTTTAAGTCAAGTAACATATCGTTGGAATCGTTATAATCAGTAGATTCTAAACAATATATTTTTAAATTAACAATTCCTCAATTAAAAATTTAATCTTCCCCATTTGAGTCCCGGAAACTGAATCTTCATAGTTAAAAAACTTTTGCTTAAAATTATTTTTATTAGACAATTGAAAAGTTTTCAAGAATTTGTTATACTAATTTACAATGGTTCAAATTTTTGTTCATACTAACTCATTTAAAGGTTCTTTTTTACGTTTAATCTGAAAATTATTAATTGTCGGGAAGACTGATCTTTCTTCCAAGTACTGACCAATTGTTTAAACAATTAATTATTATATACTTGTAAGTTTTTGTCAAACGGAGGTAGAAAACGCAAGTGTTTTGCAAATTTGGTTGAATTTATCGCTTGTTATTAAATATCTACGTCATGCACATATAATTACCCCATTCTGTGACAAATTCTTATTTTTTTAAATAATTTTTGTTTGCTCAAACAATTTCGTTCTCAAATAAATGTTTCAATTCATCTTTTCTTCAATTATTGTGTCAATATATAATTGTTGAGAGCAAAATTTATTTTTTGAACAAAACAAATTATTTAATTAAATACAAATTTGTTACATGATGGGGTAGTAGTATCTGAACGACGTAAATATTTAATAATAAGCCACAACAAAGGTTACAAATAAAAAAAAAGAGTTTTTTTACCTCTTTTAAAAAAAAGTTACAAATAATACATTCTTTAAACAATTGGTACATGCTTCAAAAATCAGTCCTCCTGACAATGCCTAATTGTCCGATTAAATGTAAAAAGTACATTGTAACGTGTTTTCAGGACAACAAAATATTTAAACAATTTGAAATTTAATAAATAATCGAAAATTAGTTGAAAATTTCTTGAAAAATTTCAATTGTCGAATAAAAATAATGTATTGCAAAAAAGAGAAAAAGAGAGGTCTTATGTGTCAATTTTGAGAAAACTGATCAACTTTTCAGTTAGAACGAGGAAATAATTAGAATAACCAAAAATATTTCTTCAAATCATTTATTATTATTTATAATAATATTCTCTTTAAAAATGCTGAAAATCTATGTTTTTTTCAAATATCCCACCTTCTTCTAACTTTTCATTTACAGTGAGGTGATAATTGATCAGAGTTAATAAAAAACTTTGTTCGAACAATTTATTATTTTTTATAACTATCTTCTCTTAGAGTAATTGTAGAAAATTGTAATTTTTTCTGAAACTTTCAACTTTTCGCAATTTAACAAACATAATTGTTTGAACAAATTATTATTGTTTATAACTATCTTTTCTTATAGTAATGCTAGAAAGTTGCGGTTTTTTCAGAAATTTCCAGCTTTTTTTCAACTTTACACTTAGACTAAAATGATAAATAATCAAGCTTAAGTAACATAATTGTTTACACTATTCATTATTTATTATAACTATCTTCTCTTAGAATGATCGTAGAAAGATTTTTTTAATTTTCAACGTTTTGGCAACTTCTCAGATAGACTGAAGTAATAATTCGATGCAAATTACCGAAGCATTTGTTAAAAAAATTATTATTGTTTAAAACTGTCTTCCTTCACAGTTATGCTAGAAAGTTGCGGTTTGTTTTAAATTTCCAACTTTTTTTAAACTTTTCACTTAGAGTAAGGTGGTAGTTAATCAAACAAATATAATTGTGCAAACTATTTATCATGATTTATAATAATATTATTTTAGAATAATTCTAGAAAATTATGGTTTCTTTTCTAAGATTTTGAACTTTTCTTTTGCTTTTTGGTTATGAACAAATAATTGAAAAACATTAAACAGAATAATTTTGTTAAAAAATCTTTTTTTTTATATTTGTTTCTGAAACAAAAATTTAAAAATTATTTATACTTCTAATCATTCCATCCTTTGTTTTTATCTTCACTGCAAGATAGTCTTTTTCTTACGATTTATATTTTTTTTAACATTAGCAAAAGAGTAAAAATAATCATTTAGAAAAAATGGCATATTAGTTTTAAAAATACTTATATTAATATTTAAAATTCTCTTTGAAGTTTATTCATTATTTTTTTATAACTCAAAAGCCAAAGACAAGTTGCAAATTTTAGAGAAACCTTAACTTTCTAGCATTACTCTAAGAGAAGATAATTATTATATACAATCATTTTTTTAAACTTTTTCCTATTTTTTAAGCCCTGCATGCGATTTGTCTTCTTTTTTTAATTCCGATTATTCTCAATTTCCAAAATCTGTTTTAGTCACTCTAGTTTGAGTTTGACTCGAGTATTTAAAAATTTCAAACTATTTTCATTTGAAAAGCACGCTTCAGATTGAAACTTTATCAATGTTCAGAAAATGTAATACTGTAAAATATTGCATCAGTTTTCCAGTCAAAGGCAGGGAGTTCTAATAATGTCCAGCTGAATTCTCATTTCGGTTTCTAAAGTTATACTTTTATTTTTATTATTGAAAATAATTAATAAATAATTAAAAAATCTACATAAGTAGAATATTTCAACCACTGCTGTCTATAAATTTTATTTTAATGATATATGAAATATCCTAATAAAACATTTGAGTTTTGTTGTTTGGAAAACGTGAAATATATAATACAATAAAAAGCAATAAAAGTGAAAACAGTTAAGCTCTGCAATCGATTCGAAACAACTGTTATAGTTTAATTACTGAAAAAATGTGCCTTCAGTGAAATCATGTTCCACTTTTCCAATTCGGGCAGAGAAATCCAATTTAGAATATATTGATACTAGGGTGGCCCAAAAAGGCTTTATTTTTTCATAAAAGGGATCCTCTACAAACTGTAAAGAGATTGCTAAAAGTTTCATGGATTTTATAGAATCTAGATAGATTTTGATAGATTTTATAGAAATTGCATGAGATTGCATAGCCCTTATGAAAAAAAAGGAAAATTAGTATGGGCCTTTAATAAAAAATCATTATATGGAAAACGATTTGAGGATAATCAGCATTGAAATTAATAATAAAAAAATATGGAAAAAATTGATGTCAATTAGAGTATCTACAAAAAAACGATTTATTTAGGACACTAAAAATTTCAATGAAATTCATGAAAATCTGATATTTTCAAATCCAATAAAATATTTGATATCTGTTAAAATCCATAGAAATCTCTTGAAATCTTCAAACATGTTTTGAATTCCTTTCAAATATATTTTAAATAGTTAGAAATCTGTAGAAATCATTTAAGATTCCTACAAAATGAATTGAATTAAATTCATTTTTTAAAGTTCTTTAGAAATTCCTTGAAATTGGTAAAACCTCTAAAATCTCTGAAATAATTAAAGATCCTATAAAGTCCCTTCAATTTTGTGAAATTCTTTAAAATTCCTTCAAATATTTGGAAACCCTATAAAAATTCTTTGACGTCACTTGACATATTTGAATAACTTTTAAATTCTTTGGTATAATTTTAAACAGCTGAAAATTCTTTAAAAATTTTTCAAGCGCTTCATATCACTTGAAATTGTTGAAATCCGAAGAAATCACTTGAAATATTTATTTTTAATTTCTTTGAATTCTTTGAAATAGTTAGAAGTGTAAAAATAATTTGAAATCCTTTGAAAATTATATCCATCAAGTTTTATTCCTGAAGTTCTTCAGTTCAAGTTACATTACATATTATGAAATCCTACCAAATTTATGTCATTCCTTGAAATTTTTTTATTATTGTGAAATTCTTTGCTATCTTTCAAAAATCCTTTCAAATTTCGAAATAGGGGGAAATTCCTTGAAAAAAATTTAATTTATTTTTGAAAGTTCTCTAGAAATCCGCTCAAATCTCTTGAAATCTCTTGAAATCTTCTAAAATCGTAAAAAATAATTACAATAAGTAGAAATAATTAGAAATCCCTGGAACAAAAAGTATACCAAATTTATTTATTAAATTTTTCTGAAATACCGCTCAAATCTCTAGAAATATTTGAAATCCTTGAAATCCTTGGAAATTCAATAAAAACCTTAAAATCTTGTAAAATTACTTGAAATACCTTAGAAACGGTTAAAATCTTAGGAGTTTCTATGAATCGCTTGAAATTTAATTTTTTATTTATTTTCCAAAAATTACCCATAAACCCTTGAAATCAGTCAGAATAATACAAAAGCTTCACATTTTTTTGAATTTGTGAAATCTTTTAAAATCTCTTAAAACATTTCTAAATGTTATGAAATCCCTTGAAATATTGAAAATATTTTAAATATCTTAAAAGCCGAGGAAATACTTTAGAATTAGTTGAAATATTCGTAAATCCCATAAAAAAAATAATTGAAATTCCTTTAAATTCGATGAAATCCCTTGAAATCCCTTGAAATCCCTTGAAATCTTGCGAAATCGTAAAAAATCAATAAAATGAGTAGAAATAATTTGAAATCCCTTGAATAAATACTACGCTAAACTTATTCATTAAATTTCAAAAAGCCGTTCCAATCCCTGGAAATATTTGAAATCCTTGAAATCCTTGTAAATTCAATAAAATCCTTAAAATCTTTCAAATTTTTTTTGAAATACCTCTAACTCGGTTAAAATCTTAGGAATTTCTAGGAATCGCTTGAAATTTAATTTTTTATTTATTTTCCAAAAATTACCCATAAATCCTTGAAATCAGTAAAAATAATACAAAAGCTTTAACTTTTTCTGAATTTGTGAAATCTTTTAAAATCTCTTTAAAAATTTCTGAATGTTATGAAATCCCTTGAAATATTGAAAATATTTCAAATATCTTGAAACCCGAAAAAATACTTTAGAATTAGTTGACATTTTCGAAAATCCCACAAAATTAATGAAAATTCCTTTAAATTCGTTGAAATACTTTGAAGTCCCTTGAAATCTTTTGAAATCGTAAGAAATCAATAAAATAAGTAGAAATAATTTGAAATCCCTTGAATAGATATTACCCTAAACTTATTCATTAAATTTAAAAAAAAAGCCGTTCAAATCCCTGGAAATATTTGAAATCCCTTAAAATTCTTATGGATTTAACCAAATCCACGAAATCTTGTAAAATTCTTTGAAATGACTTTAAATCGGATAAAACCTTTGGAAACTGCTAGGAATCCTTTTTCATTTAATTTTATTTATTTTCTAAAAATCATCTAAAAAGCCCTTGATATCTGAGGAAATACTAAAATATTCTTTTAAATTTCTTGCAATTTTTGAAACCCTCTAAAATTTCTCAAAACATTTCAAAATCATATGAAATTTATTGAAATTCGTTGAAATCTCTTGAAATCCTTTGAAATCTTCTGAAATCGTGAAAAATCAATAAAATAAGTAGAAATGATTTGAAATCGTTTAAATACAAATCACACAAAATGTATTTATTCATTTTTCCTTTAAAAAATCTCAAACCCCTAGAAATATTCAAAATCCTTGAAAGCCTTGGAACTTCAATAAATTCCTTAAAATCATTTTAAATTTCTTAAAATACCTTGAAATCGGTTAAAATCTTTGAAATCGCTTGAAATTTAATTTCATTCATTTTCCAAAAATGATCCATAAATCCCTTGAAATCTGTCAAAATAATACAAAAGCTTTAGAATCTTTTGAATTTGTGAAATCCTCTTAAATCTCTTAAAACATTTCTAAATGTTATAAAATCCCTTTAAATATTGAAAATATTTTAAATATCTTGAAACGCGATAAAATACTTTAAAATTAGTTGGAATTTTCGTAAATCCCATAATATTAATTGGAATTCCTTTCAATTCGTTGGAATCCCTTGAAATCTTTTGAAATCGTAAAAAATCGATAAAATGAGTACAAGTAATTTGAAATCCCTTGATTGCATATAGCACCAAACTTATTCATAAAATTTTTCAAAAAAAAATCCGTTCAAATCCCTAGAAATAATCTTAAATCCCTTGAATACAAATTACACAAAATGTCTTTATTCCATTTTTCTGATGAAAAAAAACCGCTCAAATGCCTAGAAATATTTAAAATCCTTGAAATCCTTGGAAATTCAATAAAATCTTCAAAATATTTTCAAATTCTTTGAAATACCCTTAAATCGGTTAAAATCTTCGGAATCGCTTGAAATTTAATTTCATTTATTTTCTGAAAATGATCCATAAATTCTTTAAAATCAGTCAAAATAATAAAAAAGATTTAAAATCTTTTGACTTTCTGAAATCCTCTGAAATCTCTTTAAACATTTCTAAATATTACAATATTCCTTGAAATCTCTGAAAATATTTTTTAATATCTTGAAATCCGATAAAATACTTTTGATTAGTTGAAATTTTCGTAAATCCCATAAAGTCAATTGAAATTCCTTACGTTCGTTGGAATCCCTTAAAATCCCTTGAAATCTTTTGAAATCGTAAAATATCAATAAAATAAGTAGAAATAATTTGAAATCCCTTCTATACAAATTACACTAAACTTATTCAGTAAAATTTTTCTAAAAAAAAAGCCGTTCAAATACCTAGAAATATTTGAGATCCCATAAAATCCTTATGGATTTATTAAAATCCTCGAAATCTTTTACAATTCTATGAAATACCTTCAAATCGGTTAAAAACTTTAGAAACTGCTAGGAATCCCTTCAAATTTATTTTCATTCAGTTTCCTAAATTCTCTAGATATCCTATGAAATTTTTTGAAATCCCACAAAATTCTTTAAATCCCTTGAAATTTTCGAAACCTTCTAAAATCTCTTAAAAATTGCAAAATCTGTTTAAAGATTTGAAATTCGTGTAAATATTTTCAAACATCTTGAAACCTGATAACATACTTTAAAATTAGTTGAAATGTTCGTTATTCCCATAAAATCAATTGGAATTCCTTTAAATTCGTCAAATCCCCTTAAAATCCTTCGAAATCCTTTAAAATCGTAAAAAAATCATTTAAATAAGTAGAAATAATTTGAAATTTCTTGTATACAAATTACACTAAACTTATTCACTAAATTTTTCTGAAAAAAGCCGTTCAAATCCCCAGAAATATTTGAAATCCCTTCAAATCCTTATGGATTTTCTAAAATCCTTGGAAACTTGTAAAATTCTTTGAAATACCTTTAAATGAGTTAAAAACTTTAAAAACTGCTAAGAATCGCATAAAATTTATCTTCATTTAATTTCCTGAATTCTCTAGATATCCTCTGAAATTTTTGGAAATCCTACAAAATTCTTTTCAATCCCTTGAAATTTTCTAGTCCCTCTAATATCTCCTAAAAAATTTCAAAATCTTTTTAAAAATTTCAAGTTTGTGGAAATATTTTTAAAAATCTGGAACCCCGATAACATACTTTAAAATAAGTCAAAATGTTCGTAATTTTCATAAAATCAATTACAATTCCTTCAAAATCGTTGGAATTCCTTAAAATCGTGAAAAAATCATTCAAAAAGTAGAAATGATTTAAAATCCCTAAAATATTGTAAGATTTCTTAAAATTTGTTAAAATCTTTGGAATCGCTATCAATCCCTTGAAATTTAATTTTATTTACTTTACTAAATTATCTAGAAATCCTTTCGAAATCTTTGGAAATCCTACAAATTTCTTTTAAATCCCTTGAAATTTTTGAAACTCTCTAAAATATCTAAAAACATTTCAAAATCTTAAAAAAAATTGAAATTCGAGGAAATATTTGTAAACATTTTGAAAACCGTTAACATAAAATAGAAATAGTGGAAATGTTCGGTAATCCCACCAAATCTATTGAAATTTTTGGAAATTCCTTGAAGTTCCTTAAAATCCCGTGAAATCTTTTTAAATCGTAAAAAAATCATTTAAATTAGTAAAAATAATTTGAAATACTTTGGATACAAATTACAATGAACTTATTCATTAACGTTGTCTAAAAAAATATTTAAATTCAAAGAAATATGTGAAATCCCTTGAAATTGGAGATTCAATAATATCCCTGAAATCTTTTAAAATTACTTAAGATAACTAAAAATCATCTGTTATCTTTGCAATCGCTAGAAATCCTTTGAAAATCAATTTCAGTCATTTTCAAAAAATAACTAGAAGTCCCTTAAAATCTTTTGAGATCCTACAAAATTCTTTTAAATCCCTGAAATTTTAGAAATCCTCTAAAATATCATAAAATATTTCGAAATCTTACAAAATTTTGTATAGAAATATTTTCAAATATCTTTAAACCCGATAAAATAATTTAAAATTAGTTGAAGTGTTTGTAAATCCCATAAAATCTAATGAAATCCGTTGAAATGCGTTGAATTCCATTAAAGTATTTGATGTATTTGAATTCTTTTGAAATTCGGTAAAATCTCTGGAAATCTGTGAAATCCTGTTAAATTTCTTGAAATAATTGAAAATTCTCCGTTTTATAAATAAATAATCAATTTGTAGTTTCCCCATCTCTTGCACCAAATCTTTCAATATTTCAATTATTTATTTCTGCACTTATATTTTCTTTCAATGATTTTTCATCAAGATTTCTCCTGTTATTCAGCCAAAATTTTGAGGACATTTTGAGATCAGAAGTGAAAATTTGTAGGAGAGCCATTTTAAAAAAGAAAATAAAGCTTTCTTTCATTAAAAAAATAAAATTAAAACTACGCTAATCCTAACACGCGCACGAAATGATGATAGAAAAAGTGCTTAGTTTTTGCCCATTTACAATTTTTTTTCTCTAAAATGTAGTTTTCAAAAAATATATCACTGTCCGTCAATTTATTAATGTTGATACAGAAAATTATGCCTTTTTATCATAATTTTTTACATTCGCTGTTAATACATTTGAATTTTTTTACGAAATGTGAGTAGACTTTTATATGCTAAATGTACTGAGTACTCTCATTTATAAATCATCTATAGACGCGATGAATCAACATTCTATATCGATACTTATGATGTTCATTTTATCCTTTTTCATTTAAAAAGGATTCAAGTTCTACGTTTACGTACATAGAAGCATTAAAAAAGTATCTATACGTTATATATACATATACATATATATATATATATATATGTATGTGTGCATATGTATATAT
>JAABKJ010011087.1:0-10824 GCA_011634705.1 Andricus grossulariae
TAAGAGAGTATTTGCCGGCGAAGCGCGTAATAGCGAGTACACGAAGTGCGAAAACCTAGAGGAACCGAGCTTCAAGCTTCAGGTAAATGTGTCCGAGCGCGTAGCGCGAGGTGAATACATTATCGAGCGCGAAGCGCATGATGAACACCAAATCGAGCGCGAAGCGCGAGATCCAAAAGTTGCGCGCCCTAGGCGCGCTCAAACTTGCGAGCCGCGCGCAAAGCGCGCGATGAGAATATGTCCACGAGGCGGGCTGATTTTTTAACGTACGGTAGTGTTATATTCTGTTGAAATATTATTTATATTTTATATTCGACGATCAGCGAACGAACTATTTGAATCAGATTCGATCCATGATGCATATTGTCTCTGGTTTCCATTCCTTGAGTATTATATAAACAAATTGTTAAATAATGCTAGTAAATTTGCAATAACTCAGGCACACACAGAAATACAGGTGGCATTTTTAAGAAAAAAAGATTATATTTCTACCAAATCAGATACATTTTTAAACCAAAAAAAAAACGAATTTCTAGAACACAGTTTAAACTTCAACCCAAAAATATTAATTTTCAACCAAACAGTTGCATTTTGATAAAAAAAAATTGTTTTTCTACACAAAGTGATGAATTTTTAACAAAATACTGAGTGTCCCATTTTAATCAATCCACGTAGATAACTTCTGAATTTGACTTTTTCAGAAAATATGTTCGAGACAAAAGTTATTGGGTGTAGAGGGACACATCCGATGATGTGGTCAAAATTGATCTTGAACTTGACCTTGACTGTTTTTTAAGGTCAACTCTGTTTTTTTTTTAAATGGGAATCCCGACTTTTGACACCGGATTCGGAAAAAGCGCAAAATTTTACGTCTGAAATGATATTTTCAAGTTTGTGTTTGTAACCTTAATGAGGTCAATTCAATGTAAAATGATAAAAAAACTTCATAGTCGCTGTTTATCTAAGTTTTCGGGCGGAATGGACGTTGTCAAGGTACCTCAAGTGCGACAGCGACCTTAACAATGTTGACCTTGAGGTCATTTTTCAAGGTCATTCAAAGGTGAGAATGGTTTTTGAATGGGAAACTTTGATTTGGACACCGGATTCAAAAAAGGGAATAATTTAACGTAAAAATGTGACAACGCCTTGACCTTAGGATCAATACAGATATCATTTTAAGGTCGCATTTTTTCAGTTCCAAGCTCACAAACCACAAGCCCACAAAACCTAAGATAACAAACATTATGTTGTACCACCAGAATTTGCATTACCCGATACTTACCACGAGGAAGTTGCTTGGTCGGATTTCGAGTATCCTTCAGCCCTAAAAAGGGCTGATTTCGTGTAAACTTACTTAATTCATGAGATGTTCAAAAGTTTCACCATTTACTTGTTGACAAAGTTCGATTGAAAGAATAATCCTGATGTCCTAATTGAAAGAATTAGGACAGCGTGCCTTAACATTCTATGTCAAGTATTAATAAACACCGTAAGACATTTCCATCCATGAATCAAAATTTGTCAACAAGTAAATGGTGCAACTTTTGAACATCTCATGCATTAAGTAAGTTCACATGAAACGAGCCCTTTCAGGGCTAAAGGATACTCGAAATCCGACAAAGCAACCTCCTCGTGGTGAGTATCGGGTAATGGTAATGCTGGCGGCACAAAATAATGTTTGTTATCTTAGGGTTTGTAGGCTTGGAACTGAAAGAATGCAACCCTGAAATGATATCTATACTGATCTTAAGGTCAAGGTCGTTGTCACATTTTAACGTTAAATTATTCCTTTTTTTTGACTCCGGTGTCCAAATCAAAGTTTTCCATTCAAAAACCATTCTCACCTTCAAATGACCTTGACATATGACCTCAAGGTCAACATGTTTAATGTCGCTGTCACACTTAAGGTACCTTCCGAACATTCATTCTGCCGGAAAACTTAGATAAACAGCTACCAGGCAGTTTTTTACCATTTGTTATCTACGTGGATTGATTAAAATGGGGCACCCAGTATATGAATTATTTACTGTATAATTAATTTCTTAGGTTATAAAGATGTATTTCAACCAAAAGTGGAATAATTTAATTTTCAGTCCAAACAAATTAATTTTTAACCTAGAAAAAAAAACGAATTTTAAACCAAATATTTCAACTTTCAACCAAATAAATTAATTTTTAACCTAAAAAAGAAATCTTTGAACAAGTAGTTTAACCTTTGAACAAGCAGTTGAATTTCCTACCGAAGTATTCAATTTTCAAGCCAAAAAGACGATTTTTATATAAAATATTAACATTTTCAACCAAAAAATTAATTTTTTACAAAGCAGTTCAATTTCTAACCAAAGACGATTTTTCAAACAAAAATTACGAATTTTGAATGAAAAAATGAATTTCGAAGAAAGAAGTTCAATTTTCAACCAATAAGTTGAATAATACTAATATAAATTATAAAACAGTAATAATTGCGGATTGCAAAATTATTTATACCTTCAAACGTTCTTCAGCAAACAAGAGAAGAGAATCTTGCTGATCACCAATTATTTCCAATACCAAGGGATCATTTACACTGCAATCGAATGTTATCTTGTCCAGAGATTGCCATTCCGATCGAAACCTTCTATGTAAAAGGGCTTCTGGCCGCGAAGTACAACCCATATAATGTTCAAATGATACCCTCATCATTAATTCGTAAGTATGGTGTCTACAAACTAAATATAGCAAATTTCTATTCAGTTTTTGCTCCAGAACAAGACAGGTGCCACCTTTCTGGCCGGCATTTGTATTCATTGTAATGAAGCACATCCCGCAAATATTATCAACAATATTCCAGTCTTCCAATGAATACACTATCGCTAAAGATTAGGCTTTACCTGAATGATTGATTATCGGTATGGACTGATTGATTATCGGTTGGCATAATTTTACCGTCCCACTGTGTAACGCCTACTGATTCCAATTAAAAATTTTGTTTTATAATTCCAGCCAATCTTGTGCGTTCCTTTTGACGTTCTCTGTGAATAGTTCGATCACTAATATTGACATAAAAAATAGGGATATTTGTCAAGCTTTTTGTTGCAGACGCTAGTATATACGTGGCCATTCTACTGCACACTTTTTCTCGACCTAGTGCCATACAAATTTCGGGAGTCATAAGTTTAAACTTTTTTGGAGTTTCTTCACAGTCCCGTTTAAAAGACGATTCACCCCATTTCTCCTCCGAGGAATTTAACGAAGGAGTGTCAGATGACTCGTTCAACATCACAATTTCGTCTCCAATATCTGAAAATATATGATAACTTTTTAGAACGATAAATTTTCTGAGTGGAAAATTTACTTTTACAATAAGGTTGTTGCATAATTTACAACAATTGAATTTTTCAATAATTCATTTAGTTTATGGTTCTTTGTTTCTTATTTTTTCATTTTACCTGTATCGCATTGCTGGCACTCATTCATCTTCTCCTCTTATTTCTCAGCTGATTCTTGTTGTTTAAGTGTAGGTCTCATAGAACCCGCACGTTGCTTTTTGTGTTGTGCCAATAAAAATGATCTATCTTTTTCACTTATTGTTTCCAAGGCAGTCTGTGCAGCAATATCAAATAATTCATTTAACTCCTTTTTGAACTGACATTATTTTACACTTTGCGCGGCAAAAGTTTTGTTTCTGGACTTATTTAAATTCATACATTCTTTGTATAACGCTTTCACTTTATCCGTACACTTATCTTGTTTCTGAATTGGAATATAAGCATTTTTCCAAAATTGCTTACACGGAATTATTGCAAACTTAGGACTTTCATGAATGGTTCTTTTCTTTTCCGAACATCTCCGCTCGTAAAGAAAGTATCGTAAGACTTGTCCTTTTGATGGTAATTTACATCCAAGAATATCCTCTTCGATGTGTACAATAAGGTATATTTCGCTTCTGGAACGTTTCATCGGCATGATATTAACACTTTCGTTGACTTTATTTGCACATCATATCACAATTACATACAATGTATAAGCTGATAAATTTACATCTGAACACTATGATAGCTGAAGTAGCACTGAAGAAGTTTCACTGAACAGAGTCTCAGCACCAGATTATGCTAATTATGCCACTACTATCGGTGAGAAAATTCGAGTTCTCTGGCTTTGACGTTGAAAAAGTAACTAAAGAAGAAATGTTACCTCAATGAATGAAAGATCATTTTAATGGTCAAAATGTTGTACATTAATGAGCCTGAAACAAATATGCCAAGAGAAATTTTATAGCTTACAAAGGCGAAAATCGGTTAAAAAGTCAGCAAATTTGACAGCTTTTAAATACAGTGAACTTTGGAACATAGTTTTTTGTTTAAAACATAACAGCAAAGAACTGCAAAAATGAATGGTGGTACTTTAAACATTTCTAAACAAATTGCCGTTGAAAAATTTGCAGAATATAACAAATTGTTCGTTTTTTGTACATAAATATACAACTGTGCTATCTTCAGTTCTACTAAAGATAATGATGTGATCTAAATTAGAGGCAGTTAGTTGAACTATCTGTAATTATTTACAATTTTAAATAAGTATGTACTTCCTTTTCTCTCCGTGCAAATTGCGATATTTAAAGAGTTTTTTATACTGGAAAGCAAGTGTAAGAAGCCAGCGAGGTGCATTTTTTCATGGGATCGTCCTCGTCTTTCCTCAGCAAAACTTGCAAGCACATGCTGAGGAAAGACGAGGACGATCCCATAAAAAAGCACCCCGCTGGTTTCTTACACTTGCCTTCCAGTATAAAAAACTGTCTTCAAATATCGCAATTTGCACGGAGAGAAAAATAAGTACATAATTATTTGAAATTGTAAATAATTACAGATAGTTGAACTAACTGTCTCTAATTTAAATTAATTTATTATATTCACTATAACTGTAGATAGTACAGTTGCATATTTATGTACAAAAAATGAACAATTTGTTCTATTCTGCAAATTTTTTCAACGGAAATTTGTTGAGAAGTGTTTAAAGTGCCACCATGATTTTTTTTCAGATTTTTCCTATTATTTCTTCAATAAAAAACTATGTTCCAAATTTCGCTGTCGTTAACAGCTGTCAAATTCCCTTACTTTTTATTGGAATTTCGGGTCTGTAAGCTATAAAATTTGTTTTCACACATTCGTTTCAGGCTCATTAACAAACAACATTTTGACCTTTAAAATTATCCTTCATTCATTCAGCTACCTTTCTTTCTTCACTTACTTTTTTAACGTCAAAGCCAGAGGACCTCATTTTCTCGCCGATAGTAGGTATTTGTCTATTTCTTTCTGATTCTGATAGAATTCTCGTCATCTTTCCAAATCGGTTACAAAATTCCAAGCAAGTTAAAAAATGGAATTATTTGAAGTCAATTTACACAAAAACCCCACCATTTTTTTTCTTTTCATTTTTTTCTAGATTCTTTCTAATCTAAAGAGTATATTCCATTATAGCCTCCCCTGTGCCCGAGCCTTGGAGAGAAGAGAATTTGTTTCTTCTGAAGAATCAGGGTGTCTAGCGGGTTTGAAAATTAAAATTCAAGGAAATTTCAAGGATTTCAAGGACTAAAAATGTGATTTTTCAAGGGTAAATTTTTTCAATCAATGATAATATAATTATTCATTCAGTTTTTTCATTTTAACTAAGTAATTTATTAGTAACAATTTCAAAAAGTATAAATATAACTACAGCGTTTATTTTGAAATTTTTCTTAACTTTGCGCCTTCTTCTTCAAGTAATCTCGATTCTAATTCATAGTTTTCTCGTAATCTCTTCTGTCGCATTTCATTATCAATAAGTTCCTCGGCGGCTCTTTTCTTCGTGGATTTTTCCTTGTCAAGTTCTGATTGCTTCTGATCTAATGCTGCTTTTCTATGTTTGTGTGCCCCCATGAATGCTTTGATCATGTCCTTTGAAATGGAAATCTTTTTAACGTCTCCTGCTACACGCACAGCATCGTGAACGTTTCTCAAGGCTATAGACTATAGACTGTCTATAGGCTATAGACTATAGACTGTCTATAGGCTATAGACTATAGACTGTCTATAGGCTATAGACTATAGGCTATAGACTGTCTTCCTGAAGATTCTCCACTAAAAATCCTTTGTTATATGAAAAACTTCACTCGACATCAGCATTACCATGAAATAGGGTAAGAATAATTCTTAAAAATCTGTACATTCCATCTGACACTTTTTCACTTGTAAAAATATTATGCAGAAAAGTATCTAGTCTGTCTTTCTTTATGTCAAAAGATTTCAATTTCTTTTTAACAGCATCTCTCGAAATTAATTGGCAATACTCTTTTTTCAACTTATCAGCTTCCAGGGCATTCAAACGTTTTTTTTTTCTACAAAATACGTGAGTGCGATTTCTACACGCCTTTTGGACTGGTTTTCTTGTTGCATTACTAGCGATGAAAAACAATCAGCTCCCTCCAATAATTTAGATGAAAGAGGAGCTTTTTGTAAGAGCATTTCACAATTTTTTATCAAGAATTTTCGACATTGTTCTCTAAACTGCATAATTTCCAATTCAGTAACGTCCTTCGACTTTTTCAATGCCGAAAGTTTAGTATTCGTTGCAATACCAACGTTAACTGAATGAGCTGGCAAAAGATTTGATGTTTTAGTCAAATCGATTTTTTGTAAATCTTTCATATTTTTTACTGTAGATATAACTGAACCTTTCACTACTCGCTCCATAAAGTCTTTGATCATTGGGAATAAATCGTTCCTTAAGTATGGTACCATCGGCCAATCAATCTGATATGTGGTGAGAAAAGGCTCTAATTCATTAGTGACGGAAAGCAAGAAGCGAATTTTCGGTCTGAGGAAAATATCTTTGAGAAAAGCTTTAACCGTTTTGATATTATTTGTTTTGTCTGTAGAACTGTAATTATCTTCGCCCTCGTCATCTTCCAATGTCTTGAAGTATGTTATCAAGTAATCTAAAATATCGTCAGCAGTTTTCAATGCCTTAGAATTTTCAAAAAGAAAGAACATTTTTGAAAAGCCAGTACGAAGCGCTTAAGAACTTATCGATAATCCATTTGCTATCTTTATGACTTGTTCTAAAACTTCCATTAACGATGTGCAAAATACATGTACCTATATCTAATAATTCGGGAGCATCTTCGCAAACGTTCAAATAAGCAGCGAGATTTTTCAAAAACTGTCTATTTACGTTAGGTCCGTCCAACGAAACTTGTAATAATTTTTTTATAAAAAGGCCATGCTTTTTGATAACATTATCTGTAAACGCGGCAAACAAGTCGGCCGCTGTAGCGCGTTCTAAGAAATTCGAATGAAAGTATCGTGTATCAGCTTTGTCTTTTTGCCAAAAGCGTACAATAACGTCCATTTGTCCTTTCTGCGCATACTTATTCAGACTCTCGTCAAAACATGCCGTGAAATATTCACAATTTCGTCCCTTGGTTGCTAGTTCATTCTGGAAATGAGGTCCTAATCCATAAGTTATTGCGTAACTCAATTTGTCTTTTTTCATGTGAAATTTTTTTGTAATAGCACTATCAGGAAACATGTAGTCGAACAATTCACTTTTATCGCCGTCTCTGCCTTTGCCACGCTTTCTTTTGTCACATAACTATCCATGGAATTTACCAATTCACTTCGCCCGCACTTGTCACAGGGTCCACAGCTCGATGAGTTTTATGAACTTATATGTATAAATTCCGCGGATGCATTTTGCGAGGTAGAGGGCATTGAGGATTTCGTCATTTGCGACGGTGAAACGAATTCTTCTACACTCTGACTTGAGTTTTGGGCAATTACACGATGCTTATGTTTTAATCCTTTTGCGTGAGAACGCAGAGCACATACACCTATGCCAGTTAAGAGTACAATTGTATTACACAGTCTACAACGAGCTTCCGTAGCAATTTTTGTCTTTCTCACCCAAAACTTATCAGGATGTAAGTTTTTATGCAGCCAGTCGTCTTGAAAAGTGCAAGTACCTTTCCCCATTTTTCTATGTATATAAAAATAATTTACTAAAGCCGAATATTAGTTTCACGTAAAGAAACAGAGAGAAGGACAAAAATCTCCATGAGCACGCGACTCTCACGAAAGTCAACTGAATACTGATACGAAAATGTTTACGTTTGATCGTTTGCAAGTCCGAACGAGGATAGAGTTTGCCCTTAGCTAGTATGTCATGTCGCCGCGAGTCCACTCGAGTGTCACGTGTTTCAACTCCTGTATGTTCGGCGCATTTTACGAGAAAAGATAAAGTTGTACTTCGTAATATGACCAATACATGTAGACGTGTCTCGAAAAAATAACACCTTCGTAGATGCTGCAAAGAATCTGCATATGCATATATTTTTATATACCTATTCCCGTAAATCGAGATAAAAAATGTTCTTCAAAACGTTCTATTATCCGAAATTTAAAAAGTACAGATTTTCAAGGATGCTACGAAGAAATCAAGGACATTTCCAGGTTTTCCAGGACAAAATTAAAAATCAAGGACATTTCAAGGGTTTCAAGGTTTTCAAGGACCGCTGGACACTCTGCAAATTGTCACAAAAATTAAAAAAAAACAGTGAAACACAGTATCTCCAGTCACATGTATTTTTCTGGCCACTTATTTGGTGCGCTAACAGAGCCATCTTCAGTTGTGCCATAAAAACATTTGCCCCCTCTCAACCCACAGCCCTGCCCGCGAAAGTTTGAAACTGGTTCGAATTGTGAAAGTATTTGAAAAAAGTTGAAAAAAGTATTTCTAACCAATTACAACTCCATTCGACAAAATTTTTTTCATTTCTTATAATTTTGCCAACAAGAAATGGGAAGAAAAAGGTTATGATAATTTTATTCGAAAAAAAGTCGATGGGAGTTTTAATTGGTCGTGAATAATTTTCTTAACTTGTAAATTTTACTCCGAGAAAAGGGACCCTCACTTTTATTGATAAATATCCATCACTTTAATATGAAGTTTCGAAGAATTGTTTGAAAGAAGGGGAAAAAACTCGAAGCACTGTTTTAAATTTTCACGTCATGTTTTCACGAGAATAATTATTTTTAATGATAGTAGCAGTTGTGAATTCTGAATTTACAAAGATTTCAAAATATTTCAAAGATTTTATCGCAAATGATTTAACAAAGATTCACAAACATTTTAATGATTTAATGAAGATTTCAAATAATTTCGAAAGATTATCAAGGCTAAGCAAAGATTTCAAAATACTTCATAAAAAATTTCAAGAGTTTAAAAGATTTAAATAATTTCAAACAATTTCAGAAAATTTCAAACATTTTAAATAAATAAAAAAAATGTGTTTCAAAGATTGTAAATCATTCTACAAACATTTCAAAAAATTAAAAATTATTTCACAAATATTTTAAAAGAATTCTAAGGATTTAAAATCATTTCATGAAGAAATATATCACAAATCTATATGTTCCAATTTGGAAAATATAATATAGCATAAAATTATGAAAGGATTCAAATTACAAACGTCTGCGCAATAAACTAGAACTTCATATTAATTAATTATTAGATCTCTTGAAGATTAACCACTTGTTCAAAGTCTTTTTTTCACGATTAATGAAAAATACATTCTAGAAAAATTTAAATGTGATTCCCGGTTAAAATTTATGTTCCGGATTTTATTTTAATTCCAGGTAATATCCCGGTTTTCCCGGTTAGTAGACACCCTGCTTTCAGTTGAATGAAAGCCAAATAAAACCCTTATTCCTCTCAAGAACTTTACGCCGACACACGTTTAAAAAAAGCGAAACATATTGAACAATATGTAATCATCAGCAATGATACAAAACAATCATTGAAAATAATTTTGAGATCAGTATGAGACGTCAAAGCCTAATCTCATTCTCCGGCACAACTGAAGATGGCTCTGTTAGCGCACCAAATATGTGGCCAGAAAAATGATTTGAGTCGGGGTAGACACTAAATAGTAATTTTTAAGTACCTTTTCTGAATTTTATGAAAGTAAAATGAAAATTAAGGTGGAAAATTATTTTAAAAAATTTATTATACAAACGTGAAAAATATTCCCCTTAAAATAAATATTTTCCCCCTTTCTATAGCAGTGGAATTTTTGCCTATCTACATTAGAGTGGTCTACACCATAGAAAAATTATTTTAGGTAAATCATTATAAACCTATAAGATTTTTCCTACAAAAATATTTACGTGAGGGAATTAAACAAAACCTTTTTTTATTTGTTTCCGAAAAAGAATATATGGAGCATTAACAGAAAATTAAAGCCTGGGAAATATAAAATATTGATATTTTATTATTATTTCGTAATATTGCAAGTTACTTGTAACATTGTAAGAAGACTTTTGTTTACAAGACGCTTTGTATTTTTGTTGGAAATTTTTTGTAATTGAATTAATGATGTCGAGGATTCTGTCTTACACACTCTACTGTATAAAAATGACAGATTTTACGTGCGCGGCCTACTGGACATTCCTTGATTTCTTTTTGGGTCAATGGAGTAATCGTACCGCTTTCTATGTTGATTTTTGCCCGTACTTTATTGTCACGCTGAGAACTATATATATATATTCCAGCAAAATAATTGATACTCTCTAATATTGCAAAGACGTCACCATCAAATGTAGATAATACAATTTGTTCTTGGGTTGGCATGGGCCCATAGACACACCGTCCTATGAGTACTTTAATTGGTTTATGTGAAGGAAAAGTGTACCTTCGAAGCTCAAATACCCAGTACAGATTATCACGTGGAGTAAGCCGAATAAATTCAAGTTGGTCAAGAGGGCATTCACTTCCGTCATAAGAAGCAATAAGCGTGGTAGGTGGAGCTAT
>JAABKJ010011088.1:0-10824 GCA_011634705.1 Andricus grossulariae
GTTCAACTTTGTTGACAGCTTTCACACAAAAATAGATAAAATTCTAGCTATTCCTATTTTGTCTTTTATATTGGCTGTTATTGGAACGAAAAAATTCCGTTATTCAAAATGTATATTTCATATTTTTGTTAAAGAATATATGGACTGCAAAAAATACCCATAGTATCTTATGTACTTTAGGTAGGTGGTAACGTGTCCGGCTAGTTTGTCTTCAATCTCCATGAAATTGTGCTAAGTTCAAGCTTCGAGGGGTCGGATCCTATCACCAAATAATTTTTATTTAATTAAATTTTTTCAGCAAATGAATTTTACTTTTTCGTGTGTAAAATTACCGACCGAATTGGAATATCGCAACAGCTGTAATTGCAAAATTTATCGCTAGGTGGATTTTTACCAAATTTCGTGTATTCACTCTGACTTACGAGGGTCCTTTTATTTACATCATCCAGCGATGATTTTGATTTGATTCAATGGATTTTTTTTACAGTGTTATAACACATTTTTTATTATTTATAATAATACTTTTTACTTTACACAAAAACATAGTTGCTAACAAAAATTTACCTTGAAAAGTAATGGAAAGGGGATCGAGGTACACACCTTAGCAAGCTTTCTGTGCTTATACAAATTTTTAAATTTATTAAACTTAAAATTTGACATGTTTTAGTAAAAATGAATGAAAGTAAAGTAGTTTTCTCGTATCATCAGATTGAAAGTAAAAATTAAAGGTAAATTTTAGGTATTTTTAAGCACGGGAATTTATGTATAAAATTTGAATTTTTTTTTAAATATATGAAATTTACAGCGCCAAACACAATTAGATTCAACATGGTGGGCTCAAACAGAAAATGACTTAGACACTCAATTTCCAGTTAATTAAAAAAATGTATTAACAATGACTGGATTTGATCATGTTTTATCCATGAGTTCCTTTGAGGAAAAACATATAGCAGAATTAGAATCCTTTGCTCGCTCTAAAGTTGAAATCCTGCGTGATCAGAGTAAACCACCTGAAGAATACTACGGGCTCTACGCAAAATCTCCTGCCAATTTCAAGCTAATTCCGAGACACAAATTAATGCTATTGGCTGTAGCCAATTATTGCAAAATAAAGATGGCCAATCTCTCATTGCCCAAGAAGCAAACATCGACAGAGTCAGCCTATATTATAACAAACTCCTGACAAAAATTCAAGAGACTTGGAGATGGAACGCAAAGCAGTTCAAAGATCAATAAAAAATCACATAAATTGCTTTACGATTGATCAAAAATTAAAATTATAGAAATTCAAAAGGAAAAATTAAAAGACCGTAAAATTGTCGTCAAAGTTGGTCTAATTGAAGGTAATCAATCACTCAATGCTGACGCTGAGTGCATTTTTTGCTCTAATAATTATATGTGCAAAGTCATCAAAGTAAGAGGTCGATGGATTTTGTCCAATTATACAAGGCATCTCAAACTTGTCCATAATGCATTTAAGAAATAAGGGGAAAAAGCAAAGAACACAATGAGCATCAAGGATATGTTTAGAAACTCAGAAAAAGAAGACAATCTGATTGTGATGGTGGATCCTACAGATGTTGTAGCGGATGTCAATTTTATAAGCAGCGAAAATTTGGACGAAACCGAGGACGCAACTCCCGTTGAAAGTGGAGACGGAGAAGAGTTTGTGGTAATTGCTCATTAAAAATCTTTTATTGTCATTTCATTGAATTTTGTTTAAATCGAGTTGTGAATAATTTATAATTGATTATATATATTGTTAATAAATAATTAAAATGTTAGTCTAAGTAGACCAACATTTATTTATTTCAAGGTGTCAGATTTTCAAATATATTGTTAGAAACATGTGCTTGAAATTCTGAACGTTCAAATTGACGAAATTTTTTACTTATGGCTTTGTAAACTGGAAACAGTGCTCCAATGTTTGTTCATTTATATTATGAGTAGATTATGAAAAGAAACTTATAATGAATTATCTTAAATTGTAGTTTGATCAATATTTATAGTTAAAGTAAAAATGGGAAAAATATTTCGTTTATTTGAACGTTCAGAACTTCAGGTACATGTTAGGAACTCGGTTCAGATGAGAGTTTGTAAATAAGCTTTGATAGTTTCACTTGGTGTTTTCATATTCTCCGGTAAATAGTAATTATAATTTTTCTAGTAATCGAAGAACTAGACGGAGCGGAGATTCTTCGGTGTGACCAACAGCTCATTCAAGTTTTAAAAACGTGCCAAGAGAGAAATCGAAATGGAAATTGAAAAAATATTTTAGATCTGAAAGGAGAAATAGAGCTTTGAATCGTGGACACTTGAATCAAAGTCACATCACAAACTTCTATCCAATTTTGAATCACGTTCAGTCACTAATTAAGAAAAATTCTGATATTGAAAAAACTCTGTCCACTTATATTAAAAAAAAATCGATTCAGACAAAGAACAAACAAAACCACCTACTACCGTCAACCACCTATTAAAATGCTTGGTCGATGCAGCTGATGTCAATATGCAAAGACATAAAAAGGTAAACGAACCTATTCGAGAACGGGAATTTCGTTTCCGTGAGTTGAAGGAATATTTGACAGAAAGATGTCTTCCTCTCATAGTTTGGATCAGTGAAGATGGTACGAGAATAACTAGCCGCATTCAATACGATCCGCGATTCAAAGATGTGGTTGGTTTTGTGTTGCCATTAGATAAGAATGGTCTTCCAAAAGTTGGATCTTATCAACCAACGTCGGCCGACAAAATAGAAGAGTATTTTTCTACTACTACGTTATCTAATTGTGCATACGTAATTATGGCTCAGCTTATTAAAGAAGGCGTTGCAGCATTTTGTGTGGCATGCTTTGCAACTGGCAATCGCTTCACATCGATGCAAGTACAAAGTCGATGGACATGGATGCAAGAGCAAGCTGAAAAAGAAAGAATACTGTTAAAAGGGTTTTCCTCTGACGGGGATACTCATTTATAAGTTCTATGAAATGTAAATCCCTTTCTCAATCATTGCATTTATGAGCTGAGTGGAGTGGCTGGTTTATTCAAAGTTTAGAGAATACAACGATTTATATTCAAGATATGCATCACTATGGATCTAAAACCCGCAATGTACTTCTGAAGCCTTCAGTTTTCTTACCACTTAGACAATATGTGGCATCTTCTACACATATAAAAATATTAATCGATGAGAAATCCAAAGAAGATCATGGACTTACAATTTCGGACATGAACAGTGTCGATAAAATGAATTTTCGAGCCGTAGAAAAAATCTGCTGTCTCAGAGTGATTGTAATCTTAAAAAATATACCCTCCGCCGAAGGAACTATTGTTTTCTATTTATTGATTGTGAACTATTGATTCTTCAAAGCATTGAAAGATGCTTTAGATTCCTATTTGCATAAGCACATTGCTCTAATAGAAAGAGTTCACCTAATATGGAGAACAGTTTTCTTCTTGAGGATTTGGAGGCAATGGTTTCTGGACAATCGGTATAGCGCCACTAAAAATTGCATTACCAGCAACGCCTACACCTGCATTAAAATTAATGCACATGCTTTAATAAAAGCTACCAATTATTTTAAGATCGAAAACCTACCACAACTCTTCCTTCCTTGGCTTTTTGGCAGCCAGCCTTGTGAACATTTTTTCCGTGGTGTGAGGTCGTTAACATCTACTCATTCGACAGTAATTAATTTTAGCATGCTAGAATTTACACAACTTGTTGAAGGTTACAATACCAAGCACAAGTAACATAATCGCTTGGAAAAGACTCTGCTTTTCCTCGCCTGGAAGAGAAAATAGAGCAAGGCAAGAAAGTTTCAAATCTACTTCGGGATCTACCATTGTCAGATGAGAGCGAAATTTTGGACACTATTTCTCGATCTCGACAAGAAGCTGTTGATATTGCTCTTTCCCTTGGAGTGGAAGTTAAGGACACGATCATAATTCCTTCATATATCAAAGCTTCAAAATTGGACGAAGTTAACTCAATGGAAGTTGAAGAGGAATCTGTCAATCAAGATGAGGTTAACGTTGAAGACGTTAATAAAAGCGAAATCAACGCTGATGCAAGTTTTAAAGATTTATCATTTTTAATAGATACTGAAGAGCGCGAATCGAGAATGAAGTGGAATTCCAAGTTCAAATTTCACCAACTAGTCCATTTATTTATTATAAAAATTCTAGCAACAATTCTGTGATTATTCGCAAAAGTACTCTTTGTTGGATTCTTTCAAGCGGATATAACAAACTGAGTAGCGATAGACTGCATAGAGTTAAAGATGCTTTAACAAAAAGAAGTAAAGTTAATGTTACATCAGAAATTAAGGCAGTTGTAAAAGAAGTCATATTTTTAGGACATTGGTGTGCTTTTTATAATAAGAAAGGAAAAGAATGTATTATAGGAAGAATTTTATCAATCACCTACGCCTCTGGGAAAGGGCGTAAAGTAAATTACTCAGATGATAGGACAGCAGTTAAGCCTTCAACGAAAAATGCGAAAGGTATAATATGTAAATACATATTATACCTTTTCGCATTTTCGGAGAACAAATGTTCTCCGTGGTATTTCTTTAAATCGAACATTTTGAGCATGGAGGGTATTACCGTCACTTACCTTAACACAAATATAAGAGATTATGTGTGCACAGTACCTAGTCCTTCATTTGAAAGTACCGAGCCAAATTATGGCCAAGATATTATTGATAACATTAAAAAGGTTGTATTTTCAGAGTATTCATTGAATTTTATTATTTCTTGAAATCCCTCTCTTGACTCGTACTTGTTGGTCTTGAAATTAGTAAGTTAATATGCCTTTTTGAGGTAAATGTATAGATTTGACTAATTTTACAAGTTTGATTGAAGTATTTGTAGGAAATTTTAAAATAATTTAAATGGAAGACATTTTTATATTCGGTTCTAAATCAGGAAATTGCTTGAAGTGTGTCTGTAGCTAGTTACGTAGCTTTCCTGAATGAAGAGAGATTATCTTGCTGAATGAATAGACACCACGTACAATTAATGAAGTTTCGTAGAATCTCCTGAATCAGTGAATTCTGCGAAAATTTCCTGAAATCTTTTGAAATCAGAAGGATTCGCCCGTGAATTCACATGACGCATGACGCCATTTGAATTCACATGAAATCACGTAAAATTACCTAAATTCCTTTAAAGTCACCTGAATTCTCCTGAAGTCACGTGAATTCATATAAAGTCACTTGAAATCTCCTGAGATTTCTGAAGTCATTTGAATTCACATCAAATCACGTGAAGTCACTCGAATTCTTCTGGAGTCATTTGAATTCATGTGAATTCTCCTGAAATCATTTGAAGTCACGTGAATTCACATGAAGTCACGTGAATTCACATGAAGTCACGTGAATTCACATAAAGTCACTTGAATTATCTTGAAGTCACTAGAATTCTCCTGAAGTCACTTCAAATCTCCTGAAGTCAGTGAAATCTTCTGAAGTCATTGAAATATCCTAAAGTCTCTTGAATTTAGAAGTCAGTGTACATCCGATCGGCCGAGCTGTCAACCTCTCGCTTTTTTTCAAATAAACATTTTCTAGTTTTGCTAACGTCATTGGTTGCAAAAGATGTCAATGCATACTTCTTATGAATTTTACTAGAAAATATAAAAAATTTCTGACTTGGTAGCGAATTGAAGTGAAAAAGGCGAGATATTTTAATCCGATAGAAAAACAGTTTTTTGTAAATAATTCAAAAACTAAAAAAGCAACAAATTTTTATTATTGGAAGAAAAAGATGCGGCATTCAATTTGCGATGTGGATACGTATTTTAAGAATTAAAATTCAAAACTTTATTCTCAAGAGTTCAGAGGCCTCCCCATTCCAGCAAAATAATGCTATATCTCCTTTTTGCATCCGGCGCCTCAATTATGTCTCTTGCATCCATGAGAGAATTCGAGACCCTGATAGACCTTTTCATCTGGAATAATTCAGGCCTCAAAGACCCTAGAATAGTAGAGTATATGCGTATTAAAGTTATTAGAAAAGTAGAGCATATATGCATGTTAAATTCCCCACGCGTGAAGTTCTTCGATATTCAAGATGAAAAGGTCTATTGGCTGCGAGAATTACATAGTTGGGAATGTACATTGGCAAAATTAACAGTGCTAGTGTTGGGAATACATTGTAACATTGATATACGTTACCAGATTATCTGTACGTAACTACATGACATAAAATGGTCACCTAATTAGACAAGTAGACGCTGAGAATTCATGCCTTCTCTAGAACCGTATTCAAGGAGGAAATTCGCTTTCCAGAATCGTATATAGTAAACTTCAATTATCTCATTTGAAAAATTCGAGTCTGGGCTTTTTTTGGGAGGGGGGGGCAGACAAAGTGACCCCCACCCCCTCTGGATCCGCGCCGGGTCTACCCTACTTACTACTTGCAACCCAAATTACCTTCACGTAGTTAGATCTACCCACAATATAGGGGATGGTTACCAGGTCCGTAAATTTTTGGTAATTTATGATAACATTCGGTTGCTTTTGCTCATTTTATACTTATGCACATAGATTTTTTTAAGATCCTCAAACGCCAATGATTCTCAGATACTGTCTGAGATGCTGAGATTTTGAAAATGGGAGAAACGTCAAGCGCCTATGTAGCTCAGTGCAATCGACCAGCAATTGAGCGAACCTGACAACGTAGGCGTGGTGTCGATCTTTTTTATGGACCTTTCAGTTCTATTTCAAATATCAGATATATCAGACAGATACTCTAAATTGTACTCAAGAGTATAAAATTTCAATGTTCTGCGCATATACCAAAATAAAAAAACTTAACGTTTCCTCACTTTCAAAGTGACTATAAGGTACTTACATATTTTTCTTTGGATAAAAATGCAACAAAACAAAAACTAAGCGTCTTTTTAAATGGAATATTGACCCAAAATTGAGACGCGAAAATTTTGTTCTATGAAGGACTTAAATTTAGTTCTTAAACAAAAGAGAATTACATGACTTTATCTCAGAAACGGCTTACTGTAAGATATGAAAAAATGGGCTGCATTATAACTTAGTCCAGCTGTTTTCTGTGTAGAAAGTGATTTCAGGGTATTTCTGGAAGACTCTCCAGGCGCACATAGGGTTGTCGTCTAAGTAGAAGGGTCAAAAACGAGGTAAGGCGGCGCGTCGAGGGGTTGTCTTCTTTTCATTCACGGATGCCGGCACGCGAATTATTTTATTGGGGTCCCTGACCTACCCTGACCTAGACTCTGGTAACATCACCACCAACTCCAACACTTATTGACTACATTTACTTTGCATCAGGGGTTGAAAAACAAGCCGCTGATTGGAGATTGTGCTCCCTGCGGTGAAATTCATTTCAAGATCACTCCCTATAAACCCCTCGCTTGCATCGCTTGACACTCTTCCAGATTACAGATATATATTGCACGGAACGTTATGTCAGGCAAGCACAGTAAAAAATAGACATTCATTTTAATCTGGGATCCTTTTTGGGCGTTCTAATATGATCTCATAAATAGTCTATTTTAGTACCAGTTTCCGTCTTGCTTAGTTTGTCAACTTCAGATTGATAAATGATCCAAGACAGCCAACTGAAATGATTCAGAGGGTGCATTATTGCGTTGTTTCAGTTGATCCAAGCTTCAGTCTTATAAAAAATAAACAATAGATTAAGTGACCAGGGATCAGAATCTTTTAGGTTGGATCGGAGTTTAAAGGGCTCCTTAAGAGTCCGAGTCCAGACTGGATACTTAAAATTCTTAAGCGTGCGAGTCCGGACCCGGATCTTTTAAATTCTCATGGGTCCAGATCCGTAACCGGACCATTACAATTCTTAAAGGTCCGGGACCGAAACCTGAACTTTTAAATTCTTAAGGGTACGGTTTCGGATTCGAACCCTTTAAATTAATAATGATCTGAGTCCTGACCTGAACCTTTTCAATTCATAAGGGTCCGCGTCCGGACTGGGAACCTTAAGAATTTAAAGGGTCCACTCCGGACCCGTAGCCTTGAGGAACCCTTTAACATCGGATACAACCTAAAATGTTCCTTGAATTATATTTGAGAAATTTACAAAGATGATTTGAGACAGGAGAAAGAGCAGTTAATGCGGAGGGATTGAAATTATTGATTTGACTTAAGATTGTGCAAAAGAGTTCTGCGGGGACGAAATACTCCAAACTCGCAGTTTTAAACCAGTGTCGGGGGTTGCCTTGACCACAAATCGGCGGGATCCAAACGTAAACAGTCGGGGCCATCTGAACCGTTCCCAATTGGAATACATAATATTGCGCAATATGCGTGAATGAGTACCCTCTGAATGCACCTTTCCGCTACACTTCTGGTGTTTTTCATGTACGAGTGGCAATCGTCTCTCGTCCCGCGAGCAGAGAAACTGTGTGGGCCAGCAGTTCTAGAAAGGCCGAGACCGCGGGGACAGAAACCGGGAGTTTGATATATGCACAGAATATTGGAACTGCGCATTATGGTGTGCAGTATAGTTACAGGACACTTGCGACTGCGCAGTTGAGTTCAATTGCGCAGATGGCTGCACAGAAAAGTTAGGGGGTACTTATAGACGCACAGTAGAGTTACATAGCACTTACACCTGCGCAGTAGAGTTCTATTTCACTGCGGATACGGTGCCTATGGCTGTGCACTAATGTTAAGGGTACTTATGTGTGCACAGTAGAACTACATGTCACATTAATCAGCGCAGTAGAGTACCATGGAACTTACGGATTCGCAGTATATTTATACGTCACATATGGATGCGCAGTAAAGTTGGAGGGTATTTATATGGGCGCAGTAGAGTTTCATAGCACTTACGTATGCGCAGTAGAGTTCCATGGAACTTTTGAATGCGCAATTGATTTACGTCGCAAGTATGTTTGCGTATTAAAGTTACGCGGCATTTATGGCCGCGCAGTAGACTTACACGGCACTTATGGCTACGCAGTAAGGTTAGGGAGTACTTAGGGGGTACAGAACACAAATTTTGGGTCAGAATTAAAAAATTCCATAATTAAACTGAAATTTTAGAACTTTTATTAAATTAGTAGATTTCCGTGAAGGCAGGAAGGGGGCACAGAACAAGAATTTGGGGACGATATTAAAAATTTAGAAAAGTGGACTAAAATTTGGAAGATTTGATTAAATTGGTTGCTTCTCATGGGGTTTTCGAGGTCAACTTGACCTCAAATTTGGAAAACTGGACTAAAGTCGTAGATTTCCATCAGAGTAAAAAAGGAAGGGGTTTTCAAGTTTCAAAATACGAATGTGAGGCCCAGGTTCAAAAATTAAAAAAAAAACGACTTCAATTTCGAACATTATTGCATTTTTGAATTTTGGCCGAAAAATTTATCTTCTGTGACTCCAAATACCTTCTCGTACAGACTTTCATAGAAATTTACAAATCAACTCAAACTTGCAAAAAAATTTTTTTTTTCAATTTGGACCGCAAGTTCGTATTTTATTACTTAAAATACCACCTTCTACTGACTTTCATGGAAAATTGGAAATATCCCAATTAAGTAATATTTCGAAAACTTAGGTTGCATTTTTCAATTCTTGAATTTTTAACAAAAATTCGTATTTTGAGACTCGAAAATCCCCTCCTTTTTGATTTTCACGGAAATATACCAAATTAATAAAATTTTCAAGATTTGAGTCAAATGTTTGAATTCGCCCATAGCCCATAGCTGGGTAAGCATGGGTGAGATGTTCCGTTTTTTTAGGTTCATTTTTTAGGAATAAGTTCCGATCATTATATAGCTAACTTACTATGACAGTTTTCGATGATAATTCATCTTTTATGGTTGAAAATTAAACCACTTGGTTAAAATGTCAACTACTTCCTTAAAAATTCATCTCTATGGTTGAAAAGTCATTTATTTGTATGAAAACCCGTTTTTTGGGTTAATATTTATCATCATTGGTTGAAACAATTAATCTTTTTGATTAAAAATGGAACTGTTTTACTACGAAAGAATCTGTTTTTGGTGAAGATTCAACTGTTTTGTTAAAAATTGGTCGTTGTTGTATGAATTATGCTACTCTTCATTTCAAATCTAAACATTGTTCATCGAAACTTTTCAACTATTAAATTTCTTCTAGGCAAGTTACATATTTTTGTTGAAAATTGTACTACACTGTGGTGAACAGAGCCTATATGGTCGGGCTGTCCCGTGGGCTCGCTCCGCTCAAATTCGAACAGGGGATGCGTCTATTCACGGATGAACAAGGCAAATGAGCAACGCGAAGAAGGCGGTGAACGATTAATGAAATCGAAGAAGAAATTTCGATGGATGAAGGAAAATGAGTTAAAAACTCATATTTGATTGTCAAAGTGTGCGACGTTTCGTTGGCATTGGTTCGCCAACCTCATCAGGCTAATTTATTGAAATAAAGAATCACCACATAAATAATAAAAATTTTTTCAGGCACATAGTATAAGTTAAAAACAAATTAAACAAAAAAAAAATACCGCTGACATTCACTAGTTAAATACTTAAATTTTAGCGCGTTCAAGTTAAATTAAATATGAAGTACCCATTTTTTTCGGTTGAAATAACAGTCTAAAGTCAACTGAAGAAGCAGGACCTTGTGTCGCTATCATATACACGAACTCATACACATATTCGTGGATAATACAAATTTAATTCTATCTATGGGAAGTTAAACACCTAAATTTAATTTCTGTAATAATGGAAAATATATTTTGCTGAGAGCATAATTATCTACTTTTTTATTAATATTATTCGAACTGCTGTTTATATGGATCATCTCTGAAATCATTCTTTTTTTATAGTTGGGTTCT
>JAABKJ010011089.1:0-10824 GCA_011634705.1 Andricus grossulariae
CCCGCGTGCCAAAAATATGCCACGGCACTTTCGAGATGGATGCAGAAAGCTGTCATCCTTGGGTCGCTTCGTGTCCTTAAAATATACGAGGGTTTCGCCGGCCTGTCGTTGTGATTTCGTCGTCTCCTGTGACCACCCATCTCACGGTTGTGAGACGTGGTCATAAGTGGGATTTACCGCGGTCCTACTGGGACCCGGTGTCATTTTCAGATGGCAGTTGCTCCCAGTGGGACCCTGCGGTGATTGTTAACTTTTTTTTCGACATAAAGAAAATTTCAAGGCAAGAAAATAACGAAGTCAATCGGAGTTAATTGGTTAGTAAAAATATTTTGAACTCTGAAAGTTTGCTCATGAAAATAGGCTGCCCAAAACGCATGACTGTACTATTTTAATATCTTTAACGTATTTTATTCATTTTAAAACTTAATTTTAAACATTAGTGGGCCATCTCAACAGTTCAAATTAACCAAAAATGTTTATTTTGTATTCAAATAATATTTTGAAAATTCCCAATTTGAATTTTGAGTGAGTTTTTTTTAATGATATTGTTGATAAAATTATAATTCTGAATTTTAATTTTAAATAGCGCCCGAAATACTTTTTATTTTTTATGACTGCAATTTTTAATTTTAATTGCATAACATTTAGAATTACTATTTAGAAATTTGTTGAAGTGTTTTCAGAAATCCATCTTTAATGTTTCATCGAATTTTCCTAATGGTACAATTTTATTTTAAAAATTTTATTTATGAAAACCTATTGTTTACAAAAATAACGATTTTATAATTCCTAAGTAAAAGTTTTTCTATAAAAACGTACAAATGAGATTTGCAGAGAATATTTTAAGGAATGAAATAAGCCCTACAGCATTAGGATCAAATAATAGTTGTAAATTTTACCTAAAGCGAGAGAGAAAAACATTAAACCCCTAAAACTATTGTTAAATAAACAATGGAAATTCTGAAATATTTATTTCAAAAGTTCACCTCGAGTTCTTTTCAAAAACTGGTTATAATTAACAACAAAATATTTTCCTCGATTTTATAAATCATTTTTAACAACGTTTATTTGTTAGCTTGAAATAACTTTAGTTCATGTTTAATTTAAAAACAAGCATAATGAAAATTCCATTTTCGTCTTAAATCTTAAGCTAAATTTCATGAAAATAGTTATGCCGAAATGCAATTTTTTAAATTAATTCATTAAAATTAATTAAATTTGTTTAAAATGTATTTTTTTGGTTCATTTTTTTAAACTTGAAAATTTGAAAATCAGGGTGGTCGTTTTAATCACAGAAAAAAATCCTCAGTCATTTCCCGGTTCGCTAACATTTTTCGCGGTCAAAGAAAGTGAAAAATTCTAACTCTAAAGCCAAAAATATGTCCATTTGAAGTAATAAAAACTGAGCTGCAAATCATTTTGAGCAATTTTAAGCTAGAAATATTACAAGTCGAACGATTGCATTTTTTAAATAAACTGAACACTTCTTGAATCAGAAGTTAAAATATTTTTATTTTAAATAGTTTAAAAATCCTTTGACAGCTTAAAATTGTCATTTTACAATCTTGAAATATCTACACGTTGTTTAACATTTTTTCAAATCATGAATTAATTTTTTCAGACCTTCTAAACATCTTTCAAAATGTTTCGAATTCTTCCTAAAATTTTGTTTAAATCCTGCAAAATTAAACGTATTTCCTTAAAATATTCCAGAATTATTTTTGACAATTTTAGAAATCTTTTTAAATCTTTTTAATATTCTCTTAAAATTAATTTTTCAAAATAAAATGTTATTTTCAATTTTTTGCGGGATCTTAAGAAAACGTTTTTTATTCTTTTGAAGCCTTTTACAATTCTTAAAAATCTTCTAAATTTTTTGTTCGAAACCAGCACAAATCTATATTTTGTTTTAAATTAAGCCGTGGGATATTTGTACCGAAATTTCGGTACGAATAGCCAAATTTTATTGCTGTACGTAGATACTTTGTTTAAATTATTTGAAATCATTTAAATATTTAAATTGAAACTAAATTCAAATTACTTGAATTTCTGCTAGGAATAATAATATGTGTTCAATATTTATCATACTTCAAAATTCAAAAATTTTACTTGCAAATTAAATTTTTTGAAATAGAACAATTAAAATTGTAACGTTCAAAGTTTAGTTTTTTTGGTTTAATTTTGAATATTTGATTTACAATTACTGATTTTGAATTAAGAGTTAAAAATTTCTAAATATTAAGCAATTGTTATTTTTACTAAATAAACAATCTCAAATTTTAGACTAAAACAATATTTTTAAATTTAATAAAAGTCTTTAAGTATGAATACATTGTTTTGAAGTTATTTTACAATTTTAAATAGTTTATAAAGTCTCAATAATGCGTTTACATTTGTTTAACTACTAAGACTTTCGAATTTAAACAGTTTAATCTTTAACGTTAAAATCTGGAAATTCTTAAATTTTGAACTGATTTCGAATGGTCTTGTAAAATTAGTATTCACTTGATAATCCTTAATGCACAGTTCAATGTTAAAAATAATTATAATTTATATCCACGGTGATCAACTAAGAAAATTTTTTATCCAAAATTTTCGATTTCAGATGATTCTAATTCTAAAATTTTTAAGACCTTAAAACTGCATTTTAAAATTCTTTTGATGAAAAATGTACGCTCAAAAATTAGAATTTAAAATAGAAAAGTTTTAAGTGAAAGATTTTTGAATTACGCATTGTAAACTGAATGATATCATAATTGTAACAGATAACAATATTCAACTAATTATTTAGAAAACTGTTGGAATCAAGCTTGGATCGATTTTTTCTGAATATTTGTAAAATTTCCAGTCAAAAAATAAATTCACTGTCATTTCTCCGTTTATTCCGGTCTCATAAAATTCCCGGTCATTTTCCGGTTTCCCGGTCCAGTGACCACCCTGAAATTATATAGATATAATTTTTTATAATCTAAAGTACAAAGACGTTGTTTTGGATTATATTAAATAATGCTCATTATTCACAGTTATTCAACACTGCCATCAAGTTCCCTAAAAACCTTTTCTCGGATGATATATTCTGGGTTGATGTTCAAAGAACAAACTGCATCACCAGGTTTAAGTTTGATATCATCCCTTAAAATAGCTATTTGCCATTCTTCAGCAACATTTGGATCATTTGGTACTTTGAAAAATTGAATTTTCTTAGCTTTATCTTTCTCCCGATTACTTTCATATCCCGATTTACAATCAAAACAAACGCACAAAACGCATCCGTGAATAGATGTAGATTTTTACATCTAAAAGCAGTTTTTCTCAGTTTCCTTTTGCTGAGAAGATGGAAAATGTCGCAAACATCATTCAAAACACTCAAAAATTATTTAAAACTGTCAGTAAATTACTTTTAATTTGTTATTAAATTAAATTTTATTATTTTGCCATTCATTTGCAACGATCATAGGCCAACTGCATAGATGGCGCCATCACACGGCATCCGTCAACACATAGTACATTTTCAACTCAGAGTTTCAGGGGCTGCTAAAAACCTCATCATTTTTTGATAATTGCCGCAAACAAATTTTCTAAAGGTGAGAAATGGGAGTAGAATTGAAAATGAAAATAAAAGTGGAAATGGAAAGTAACAGTAATAGTGATTTCTTTTGTTTAATGACATCAAAATGTTAAAATTTGAAAAAGAGCAAGTTTTTTCATGTTTAAATACCTGTTTGCAATTTCTTGGGAATACAGAAATAAATTTTGTTGAATTATAACCAAAAAAAAGACGCCTTAAGATAAGTTCGTGAAAAGATAGAATGCAAACTGTTTGATGTTCAAGACACTGAATACGATGGTTATAAAATCATTTACCATTTCAAACATCCGTTTGAGGAGCCTAAGTCAAGTAAAAAGCAACCAATTGAAATAATAACTATTTTTCCACGTAGTTGAAGTATTAAAAATATTGTGACCAAATTTGGCTCTTCCCATCGCATGGCTCATACCGCTAAACGTTTAATTGAGCCTGAATGTTTTTTAGCTTCCCTGTCCTAAAGCGTAAAAACTATTATCAGATCAAACGACATTGCCGTTATATATTTTCATCGAAATAATGATATTAATCGCCTAATCTTAGGTAATCATGACTATGTATCAGTTGAAATTAATGGAGAAAAAGTCAAACTTCAAAAACGTATACTTGAAGTAATCTAAGATAAATTTTTGAAGCTTTTAAACAAGAGAACTCTGACAAAAAAAGTCAGATTCTTAAAATTTGAAGATTTTAGACCTGAAGAGTGCGTGTTAGTTGGAACATGTGGTACCCACAATGTATTTGTTTGCGTATTCTATAAAAATGCTAAGCATATGTTTATTGGTGGCAAAATACTTGAATTAGCAAAATCAAATTCTTTGCCATTTCCGACTGTGAAACATTGGGAAGCTCAAGCAATTTGCAATCCTGCACAGATTGTATGATACTTTAATGAATGCGAAACTGCCCTGGTAATAACAATCTGAAGAGTCTTTTAGAGCAAGCTTATGCTGAAAATTACCTAGAACATGTCACGTTCAAACAGTAGGCACATACAGATCGGTCAGTTCTAGAAGCCGTAGTGAAATCTGTAGATGAGTTCACTGATTACTCAATTGAACACATGAAAAAACTACGTCGTCATGAATTTATTGCCAAACAGGAAAGCCTGTACCTTGAAAGAACAACAGAAATACAATACGATTGGTGTGCATCTGTATCAGAAAAAACTAATGGAGTTTTTATGCGAGAAATGAATACCTGTAGACGAAGCAGAATACGTTTCGGATGGTTCGGCAGCACAATACAAAAATCATAAGAAATTTGTCAATATAGCACATCACGAGGGATATTTTTGATGCAAAGCAAGATGGAATTTTTATGCAACTTGTCATGGAAAAACACCTTGTGATGGAATTGGTGGAATTATCGAAAAATCAGCCTCTAAAGCAAACTTACAGCGTCAGTACGCTAATCAAATCACTACTGCTTGTGAAATGTATAACTGGGCAACAATGCATTTTAAGGACATCTATGTACAATTTTGTAGCATTGAAGTATACGAAGAGCAGAAGTGACAATAAATGAACGATTCGAAAATTGTCTAATAATTGATGAAACGCAACAGATACATGCTGTTATTTCGATTTCGAAGGCGCAAGTGAAAACGAAACCTTTTGCTGATTCAGAAGATTTTAACACAGTAACCGTCTAGAAAACGGCAACAACTAGAGAACTAATTATGTTGAAAGAATTACCTTTATATATCGAAGCATGGCCAAAGAGCTAATTTGTTTATTAGGTTTATTTAAACAATTATATTACACCATAATTATAGCAGAATTTATAGTCGTTTGCATAAAAAAATGGTATTCATTCTCTCACTAATAGCTAGAACGGGTAATTTGTCATGAAATTTGTTTACTAAATAACAAATGATTTATTAATTTTCATTTATCTAACTTACAAACCCCTTTTGTCTATACATTGTAAAAATTGACTTGAAATTAAGTGACTAAATAGTCGTGATATTGATTCTAGATCTCTTTGAATGAATCTGAATATCATATAACGAACAGTATTTTTCAAAAGCAAAAAATTGTCGTTGGTATTTCGTTTATGAAATAAAAAAATATTGAAAACCTTTTTAAAAAAATCGAATGTAAACGACGTATGCATATTTTTAACTATTTACATTTATAAACAATTTTAAATAGGATGAAAATTCTGGTTCGAAAATTAATTTGTCCACGGACACTTTTATTTGCCCTACTGAGCCACGCCGTGCCATAGAAGACGTGATGTTTGAATTTTTCTCGAAAACCAGTGGCAAACCCAGTTCAATAATTGCATGGTTTGTTGACCACACTCGTATGTTCCTCTGACGAAAAAATAAAAAATAAAGCAAGCCATTTTTGGGGAATTGCGTTTTACATTTTTATTTTTTTACCAAATTAAACAAAAAATGTTTAATGTATCTTAAAACAAGTAAATGCAGGTGTGAAAAATGGAATCCTCGCCATTTTATCGAATTTTCGACAAATATTTAGTGGGATTTTTTTTCACCACCAAGCGATCATGTATCCTGAATTACAGCTAAATCCCATTCCGACACGAAAATTCCCGTGATAAGATGACGTGGACTCCACCAGCACTTTTTCAGATTTGGTGTTTTTTTGTTTTACAAGCCAAACCACATCAAATCCTGTGACTTTGTGATTATAAACAAGTGGCATAGAAATGTAAAAGCCGATAGGTCGTATGTGCTTTGAAAGCCGAGATGTATCAAAATTCAAATCCTTTCTGAACTTTACCAATCGATCATTGGTATCAAAATTTTTCGTTCGATATTCAGTTGAGTGAATATTAATTTGTTCAGTGTAAAAACCGAAAACTTTAGACCAGTCCCCGGACCTTACCACTTATGTTTTAAAACTAAAACGCATTACATATTTTATTTTGTAATTTTTTTTAATTCAACCGTTTTTATCCGAATTTATCATAGAAAAGCATGGATAATAAATAAATATTTTTAAAATATTGAAGAAGGCGATTGAAAACAGAGAGAAACTACAAACGAATGATTAATTTATTCACTTGAAGTAGGACTTTAAATTATTTCAAGGTATTTCTACAGATTTCAAAAATTTCAAGGGCTATGAAAGAACCTGCGTAAAGGATTTTAGAAATTTTAAGTTATTGATACTAACGGGCCCGCGCTCTTCGCCAAAAGTGATTTCTACAGAGAGATTGATCAGCGCACTAGGTCGGAGCAGTGTTGTGAAACGAACGTTTTGTTTAGATAATAAATACGGAAATTTTAAATTAATCTCTCACTTTCCTCATATGAACTCCTTGATTCCCGACAGTATAACGAAACTAGAACTGGGAGAGTCACGCTTAACCCGAAAGGGATTTGGCTTAATGGTATAATGTTAATAAATAATAATTATGTAATCTCCAATTATTTTAAAGGATTCACAGACTTAGAGATCTCAAGATATCTTAACATATTTGAAAGGTGTCAAGATATCTTAACAGATCTGAAAGAATTTCGAAGGATTTTAATTAATGTTTTAGGATTTCGAAAGATTTAATGTTCGATTTTGAGGGATTTCTACAGAAGTTTGGAAAATAATTGCAATGTAATGTAATTTCGAGGAATTCATCGAAACTGAAAACATTTCAAGGGATTTTGAGGTACCCTCAAACGGAGCGAATCACTAAAATAATGTTGACAAAATCATCAAATGCTTAATAATTGTATTTTCAAATTGACCTTGGGCTCAACAGATCACGCAATGTCTCTTCTTCATCTCACGTATAAATAAATATTTATATTGATTTGTAAGAGACTAATCTTGCTGAAAGTGTCAACACTATACATCGATCAAAGGTTAGACTACCCAAACTTTCTTATGTATCTGGTGAAGAAGGAATTCCAAAATAACCAGACTATTGGCGATTGAAGCCCTCCCGGAGAGAAATAACATCCTCCACAACCAGGTTTTTTTGAGACTCCGTTTTTGAGCTATTCACAAATAACCTAAATCCAAAGATACTGGGGCAAATCGCTATAACAGGAATACATGGTAAATATACGCGAATTTCAATTGTAGCAATTTAGATTCTGGCGTTCCAAGAATTACGCCGCAGCGGCGGTTTCCGATAAGAGGAGCCGCGGGGGGATGTGCCGTCGTCACTCATGCATGACCAAACAATAGCACAGCGCAGTACCCCAACGGCCTAGCTGGTAACTGCGTCAAGTTGCGGAGCATTACGACATGGCCCTGATGTTTTCGTTTCGGTGAACTTCAATTCAAGTCAAGGTCAGAACCAAATCCGTGCTACAATTGAAAGTCGCGTGTAAATTCTAGAAAAGTTTTAAGTTCACGAAGAACGCTAAAAGATATAAGTAAAGTGACTTTTCATTACGTATATAGTCATACAGTCGTTATTACGTAAAAAATGTAAAAATAAATTATAGGTTATGTTCTTACGGCGCAGCTAATTCTTATTTTTTTCCTTATCACTATTATTTGTTTGATTTATTTGATGCAAACATATTTTAGTGAGCGTTTACATTGTTAATATTGATATTGAATAAAAAAGTCTATTTGTTTTTATTTCTTGATTTTTTCTTCATTTGAGTACGATAGACTGATTTAGTCTTGTACTAACTTTAGTGCAGGATGCACGCATGTATAACAATACTTGGTCATAACTATAGTAAACATTTGTATATGCTTTAAATAAGTCGAAAACTTTAATTGTACCGATTCGTCCCATCGCTAGGTGAATCGCTACAACTACCTATCTATAGGCTATTGGAACGGGGTGCACAAAAATGGCGAAATCTGTGAAGCACTCAAAACTTACCAATAACCTACGATAATTCGGCTTTGAGGTTTTAAAAATGCACTTTGAAAATGTTCTAGGCTTCGAAAGGGGTTTCGAGGTGGCAGGACAAGGGGTCAGTCTCTGATTTTCCGAAAAAAATACGGCAACTGCTGAAAAGTGACACTGAAATAGAGTAGCAATGACGTGAAGTGTGAAGGAAGCCGACTGACAGCTGACGGCGCTGATAGCTCGACCGTACTGGATCGTACTACGAAAGTGCACTGTCGGTAAAAGTCGCATCTGTCTTGGCGTGAATGTTGAATTTGAATAAAAAATGCAATTTGTGGTTTTCTTTTTTTTCTTGTTTATTGACAAGCTCGAATAATTGGCATATGCAGCAGTATCGCTGAAATTTGTATCAATAATAAATTTTTTCTTGAAATAATAAACGTGGTCTCTAAAAAAGAAAAGTGTTTTTTTTTAATTTTCGCTTTTTTTAGAATTATTTATTGAATTATTCAATGAATAATTTTTAAAATAATTGCAAAATTAATATCGATTATTATCAGTGAGTTCACACCGGCATTCTTTTATCACTTGTACACTTTTCCTTTTCCGAGACCACGTTTATTATTCTATGAAAAAATGTATTATTTTCTCAAATTGCAGTGATACTGTTGAATTCGTCAATCATTTCGACTTGTCAATAAATAAAAAAAAGAAACTCAAAAATTGCATTTTTTATTCAAATTTAAAATTCCCGTCAAAACAGGTGCGACTTTTACCAACAGTGCATTTTCGTAGTACGATCAAGTGCGGTTGAGATTTCAGGGCCATCATCTGCCAGTCGGCTTCCTTCACACTTCGCATCATTGCTGTACTATTCCACTCTCACTTTTTAGCAGTTACCGTATTTTTTTCAAAAAATCAGAGACTCACCCCATGTCCTGCCTCCGCGAAACCCCTTTCGAGACATAAAAAAATCTTTAAAGTGCCTTTTTAATATCTCAAAACCAAATTATCGTAGGTTATGGGAAATTTTTGAGTGCTTCACAGATTTCGCCATTTTCGTGCACCCCAATCCAGTCCCTGATATATTTATCAACAAGTTTTCTTTTTTGAAAATTCTGTGGAACATTTTTTTAAGACTATAAAGAACTCATTTTAACAGCTTTTAAAAATTTGAGACAATTGAGGCAATTTCTATATCACGTCTATGTAAGTCATGGTTTTTGAAAAAATGTAGTGATTCGCTCCAGTTGACGTCATTTCAACGAATTTCACAAGATTTAATGGATTTTATTGGATCTCCAAGAATTAAAAAGATGACGGGGAATTTCAAAGATTTTTAGAGGTTTAAACATTTTTTTAGAGAACATTTATGAATAGATTTTATTTTATTTATAAGAGGGCTGTTTGATAAGTCAGTGACTTTTAGAATTTTTTTGCGCAGTAACTTTGAATGCACCACTGATCCAGTCAACGCCATCTATGAATAGACTACTGTTGAATTTTGAGCAAGCTGGGTCATTTATTTTTTGTTTGATAGCCATTGAAAAATTGATTGAACCTCGTGAATGTTAACGAAAATGGAAAAAAGTGAATTTCGTGTGCTGGTTAAGCATTATTTTTTGCGTAAAAAACCATCACTGAAACCAAGAAAAGGCCTTGAGGAAACCTATTATTTGGAAGGACTAAAAAATTGGAAAAACGCTGGACTAAATGTATCTTGCTAAAAGGAGATTATGTTGATAAGTAAAACGCTCAATTGCCGAAAAAAATCTTTTAGTCGAAAAGTCACTGACTTATCAAACAGGCCTCGTACCTATCTTTTCTTAGAGTCATCATTTGTTGACTTTAAATAGTGCACAAAAATTACACAAATGAAGTATTTTTCTATCTCGCTTGACTGTACACCAGATAAAAGTCGTGTACAAAAAGCAACATTTACCTCAAGAATAGTCGACATTGACTGAGAAAAAAGAGATTTTGAAATAGGCGAGTTCTTCCTTGGCTTCGCTCCTATCAGTGATTCTACCGATGAAGGTTTATCGCAAGCAATTGTTCATCAGTTGCAAGAGCTCGGTTTAAACATCTAAAATGTTCGAGGCCAATGTTACCATAATGGTTCGAACATCAAAGGAGATTATAAAGGAGTGTAGAGAAGGATTTTGGATTTAAATCCAAGGCCCTCCTTTATTTCATGTAATCCACACTCACTGAATCTTGTTGGCAACGATGCTTCCAACGCCACATTCGAAACTGTTGGCTTTTTTGCAATTGTGCAAGGATCGTACGTCTTTTTCTTAGCTGTACCGCAATGATGAGATATTTTCAGAAAGCACGTTCCACAATTAACCTCAAAGCCAGTGTCAGGCATTTTTTACAGAGCCGGCGGAACGCAGGTTATCTATCTTTCTCGCTCCTTAAGGAGCGTGAATGTAAAGGAATTAGAGTAA
>JAABKJ010011091.1:0-10824 GCA_011634705.1 Andricus grossulariae
CGTCAGCTCTATTTCGCACTTGCCATCGAAAGATCTCTTATGCACCAGATGCGTGTTGTGGGCGCTTTGAGTCACCTATTTTGCGAGTAGTAAGTTCCCGTTTATCAAACGTTGAAGGACGTCCATGGAGGGTGTACACTGTATTTCCTTAGGAAAATAAAGTAACATGACTTCCCTGAAAAACGGCCTACTATGCAAGTCCTATAACCCGCTTCATCACCTTACCATCATATGTCAAAACGTGCTTTTAATCCGGAATCGTGGAGACATTATGGAAGTAAAGATCATAGTAAAAATTACATTTTACGTCTAAGAGAAAAGTTTGTTTTGTTAAAGTTCTCCAATCAAAAGTTAAAGGTTTGTGCCGAAATCGAGAAAAGCGGTGTCCAGAGACCGTGCCTTTAATTTATATTATTGCTCTTCGGCGAAAGACCCTCAAACGAAGCGTAAGCAACCGTGCCGCAGGCTGTATGGTACCCGGGAGTGGTGCCTCGACCTTATAAGATCTTCACAGATATCCCAAATGATAAGATTATTTGGACAATGAGACCTGCGTAGCGAAAGTTTTATAAACAAGACGGCTCAGAAAAATAAATTAAGGCTGCGCAGTAGAGTGATATGACAATTAAAGCTGCACAGTCAAGTTACGCGACAGTTACAAATGCGCTGTAGCTTTGCATCGCCTACAATGTTGTGCATTAGAGTTAAATTACAGCTAATTCTGCGGAATGGATGTGTCTTTTATTAATAGCTGCACATCAGAGGTATTTAGCAGTGAAGGTTGTATATAGAGTTACATAAGAAGTAAAAATCCATAAACCATACGAGTTCACTGTGCAGTTGAAAATGCGACATGACTTTAGTGCCCAGCCATACATTTTATACAATTATACTTGGAAATATTTTATTCTGATATACGAGTGATCTTTGTGTAGCAATAGGTAACTAAATATACAGAATTCAATTGAATTTCAAAATGTTTCCTCATTGTTGATAACTGATGTCATTACCAGTGACTTGTAATATTTTCATCCTATTTCGGATCGCAAACAATATTATATTTTAGATTCACATAGTTTTTGAATTAAATTTATGGTGCAGAGAAACGTCTTTTGCAACTATTGCAAAATTTTTTGAGATTGGTTTATAACTGCCTAAGGGAGTTGCGTCGATTTCATCTGGTTTCAAATTGACAACTGCGCCGCTGTACATGTTTATTTTAACCCGTTTTGTATTGTTATTGATTTGATATATTCCACGAAGTAGATTATTATTATGGTGCAAAATTGCAAGGACGTCGCCATTCAATGATGTTAGAACATTTTGCTCTTCGTTTGGCATGGGTGCAAGGACATTACCTGCTACTTTCAGTGTAATTGGTTTATTGGGAGGAAAAGTGTAACTGCGAATTTCGAATAGCTGATGTGGATCGCCGATGGAAACAAGCCGAATAGATTGAATTTCAAATCCTTGCAAAGTCCTGGCAGGAGGGGTCCTATAACTCGCACGAAGAGGAGGCCCAGAAGGGCGTGACCTTGACCTGGCACGAAGAGAAGGCCCGACAGGAGCTGACTTGTCATGAGAATTATGTCCGTCAGGAGGACAAGAAGGTCCAGAACGAGGAGCATGAGGGATAGGTTCACCATTAGGTAAACAGTCAAACTCGGAACTCCACTCTGCAATAAGAAACAGGGTATTGCATTTTTGCTAGAGAATACAATCGTATGTTGTAATTTAGAAATACCTGAGAGCACACAAGACGGCGACTGTATAAGTTATGGCTATATGTTTCTATGCCAGGAAATTGGCCACGTATATAAAAAATTCAATTATCTAAATCATTTTTTTTCAAGCAGAGGGGGCAGGTTTATATAGATACACTAATTGATTAGAAATAATGTCGAAGGAACAATAGAGTGTTTACCTTGTAGGCACACGTGTCACACAAGTCCTCATAGATTCTAACCCTTAACCGCCAAATCAGTAACTGTTGCTCCCTCTAGTTTCAACTACCCAAAGTTCATTTGACTCCCTGTGGGCACCTTCCTTTTACTGCAGTTGTGTGTATGAAACTTATTATAATTTTCTGTTCTAATTGGTTGCTCTGATATAAAAACACATATCCATTAAAAGCCTTCAATGTTTGATAAGTACGGATGTAAACGCATTTCGCTTTTGAAAAATGTATTCAGGGACATGTGATCGGGTGACATTTCCGCATATTTAAATGATTTTTCTTTCTTACCAGGTTAGTTTGAAATAATAAGTGTCCATGGTTTAATAGAAGGATTCACGCACTATCAAATCATATAGTTAAATTTTGCACATAAATGTAAGCTAGTATTGTTCACGGGAGGAGATACTGTTTTATTATTTTTATTCTTGCATGTATATTATATACAAACCATTTTTCATGTTTTAATTATATTTCGATATAACCGCTATCGTCTAGAATTTATGTTTTAATGTTATAACAGGTAAATATTCAGATAACTGATAAATTATTATTAAGAAAGATAAATGTATAATTTGAAGCCTGCAAAAATTCTATAGAATTTCAAGAAAATTATTGAGATTTGGAAAAAAATTTGCGGAATCTAGTTTATTTTCCGTTCTACTATAAATCTATGGCAGCTGCTACGTTTTTTCAATTGAATAAAAATACAACAGTCAAATATTCAAGAAAATATATTTCAATAGCCTACAAAATCTTGCTCTACAGGAGCATTTCACCTGCTTTGATTAATTTTTCAGGCCCAGTTTCGAACCGCGCATTATTTCCGATCGTCACAGTGAAAAATAAGGTTCAAAATAACATGAAAATTAATGTAATTTATATGTGCCACAAAAATAATAATAATATCAAGAGCATTTGACTTCTGCGGGATAAGTTATTGATATTTGAGATTATAATTATCTGATTCGCGGTCGTGTATTGAGTCAAGTAAAGATGACCGACGTTCATCTTAGAGTACTTCAGCTCATATGCGAGGTTTTTATGACTTCTGACAATGCTGTGTACCTAAAAAGTTATAAAATAACGGAACATGGTAACAGAAGTAGTCATAGTAGTGGTAGTAATAGTCGTTGTCATTGTCTATTGCGCGCGGTTAAGCAAAATATTTAGGTTATAAACATATGCATCTAGAACTGGTGACCGTTCTTGTTAGTCCAGCATATGACTTTGAAACCAGATCAAAATTACACGAATGCATGATCTTTGGAGCAAAACGCTTAAAAAATGATCCTCCTTTATATTCTGCAAATATGTTCGGCACCCGATTCGAACTAAGGAGGATATCGGACAAATTTTTGAATTTAAAAATGTACTCCAAATTATACATGTTTAATTATATTTACCAATTGAATTCAGGATAACTGCGAAGGATATGACGAAAGTAAAAAAAATCCTCATATTTTCTAATAACAGGAACAACTTATTAATGTATTAGTTAATAACGAGAATAACTTTGTATTTGAGAATATTCTGGTTTCTCTAAGATTATATAATGAATTCTGTAGTCGCAATCTCAAACATTATAAGCGGCAAGCTTTTCCTTCTTCTTAAATTATTAAAACTGGTATTACAATTCTATATGCTTCTGTCCTAATTTATTACTATAATTATTCATTATGAAACTGTCACAAAAGAATATGCTGATGTTTTTATACGTTGGTCTACATAACTTGTTCTCGTTATACCATGGATTATAAGTGTCTAACTTATCCTTGTACGATATTTAAATTTCATTCGTCCAAACTTTATAGGGGACGATTAAGAACTTTGTTTGCACGGTAAAAATACTTAAAAGAAATTGCGGTCTATTTTTACTATATATGTGTAGGTATTTCTGTGTTGTGACTTGAATGTTTTAGCCACTCTAACTTTTAAACGATTTGTCCAATCGAGTCAGTCTTTGATACACTTTTCTTCTGGTTGCAAAAGAAAGGTTACTTTCGTTAACCAGATATTTTTATGCAAATGAAACAATTTAGAGCATTATAAAAATTGTAAACAAAATTTTCTAAAGACCTTTAATGACTTTTAATGCGAAATGTAAGGAAACGTGCGCGATGCGACATGCAATAACATGAAATTACATTGTGTTTATAAAATAAAAAAGTGTATAATATCTGATAATATTAAATTATATACTACAAAAAGTCCGTCAAGTATTATCAACATTTACAGAAGTAGGATCATGAAATATACTTTATGTATTACATAAATTGTTGAATTATATTTGCATGAAGTAAAATTTACGTAGAAATGTATTGTCTTCACATTATTAGGAAATTTATTTATTTCATGAAATTTTTGCTGTAATGTACAAATTAAAAGTTATGAATCTAAGTGTTAATTGGCCTGTAGTCCAAATCCTGAAAAAGTTTCTGTGAATAAAGAAGTAATTATATAATTTCCAATACGTAAGTTCAATTATTTGGGTCACTATTTTGATTTCTACGTATTTTGATATACTATCTCATTTTCACGAGATTTTTCATATCCTTTTTTATTAGTTTGACTAAAAATGCATACAAATTGAAATTGTTCTATTTAAAATTGGCAGTTTCGAACAGTTTGAGTTATGGCGCGAATTCAGGCTGTTAAGAACTTGCTTAAAATGATAAAATTCCATTTACTATTTACTTAATAATATTATTTTAATTAAAAGTGTACTTATGATATATCGTAATAACTGATAATTGAGATAATTAGGACCGAAATTTTAACGAGTAATAATGAAAGAGTGATTTTTTGTAGCAATAGCTAACTGAAGACAGATTTTGATTGAATTCGAAAATGTTTCCCTAGTAATGCAAACCGTTATTATTACCAGTTACGTGTAACATATTGATCCTACTCCGGATAGCAAACAATATTATATTTTAGTTTTACATAATTGATCCCTTGTAGAGAGATGTTTTTAATGACCTGAATATTCAAATCTACTTTTTTTGACAAATTTACCATCATTTGACTCCAGAAGCTTGAAAAGAATTTTTTTCAAATGGCTGTGTATGCGCATGTGTGTGTAACTGTCTTCTGTTTACTCTATCTAAATTAGTAAAAGAGCTATGATCATGAAATTTGGACTAATTATGGCTCGGATTGACGTCTAGGTGTAATAAGATTTTAAGCTTGATCGGCTCTTTTTAGGGTGAACAACTTTTGGTTCTTCATTTTTTCTTGTACCTCGCGTCGTTTTTAGGAAAATTTATTATTTTTATTTTCAATGTTATTTTTTACGGTTAAAACAAGAACTAAGTATCAAAAAGTGATTATTAAAAAATCACTGGATCTTTTTAGGGCGAACAACTCACTTTAACTCATTCATTTTTATCGTATCTTTTGTCGTTTTCGAAAAAATTTAATTTTTATTTATATAATTTTTTTACAACTCAAACAAGAACAACTTATACTATGAAAAAATGTTTAATGAGAAATTTGTAGCTCATTTTGGGTGCACAATTTTGATCAAATAATCTTTTTTTGTATCTTGAGGAGATAAATATGGGGTTTCCTAATTATAGATTCCTACCTTACCGACATCTAGAAGCTTCAAACTGTAGTGGCTCATGTCCGTGCTAAGCTTCTAGAACATTCCTTGATGACCTCACAGCGTGATATTGCGCAATTGTGCTAGACAAATGCATGTAACAACAGGTTCAGGGTTATTTCTTATCTCAAGAATTTTTTCGCGTTAATACTTCTTAGGTTATATTTTGTTTTGTCCTGGCAATTTCTACTGCACCATATAGTTTTTGGGCGAAAAACAAGGATGATTTATTGCTTTCTTACAGATGGCCGGTTCTAAGGCATGTTTCCCAGCGGACACTGTTATATAACTGTGATGTGGCAGTTCTAGAACATAAAAGAACAGATTCTGTAACAGAATTAGAACATATTTAGACCATGGTCTAAGTAATGTCGTCCCCAAATCGACGTAGCAGTTCTGTAACGCTGTTACAAAACTATGTTATGTCAGAAATCTGTAACAATTCTAGAACAGCATTATATGTAATAAAAATATTTTTAGAACAATTTAGGAACAGGGTTACAAAGTAACAATGGTCTATAATAGTGCCGTAACAAATGTGTAACAGTATGAGGATGTACATTTGTTCTATGATAGTTCTGTAATAATTCTGAAGCAGCGTTATATGTTACGTGTCAACAAATATTTTAACAACAATTTAGGAACAGGTTTACAAAGTAACATTGTTCTGATGTAAATTTGTTCTGTAATCGATCCGTAACAATTCCATGACAGTGTCTCAACGTTTTTGCATTTATTGTAACAATTCTTCAACAGTGTTAAAACGATATGTTACGAAAAAATGTTTTTTGCATTATTGCTTGCACTTAGTTTATATTTTAAATTATCCAGATTCACGCACGGTCCCCTACACAATATAATAGCATGCTTAAGCCCGCTGAAAAATCATACTCGCTCGGGATTCGAACCCTACCTGAACTACCTAACCCGTATGTACCTAGCCGATGCCTTAGTCAATTGCGCTATGGGACCGCTTGAACGTTCGTGACAAAATCTCGGCTATCCTTTTTTGCTGAAAAACGAGGGTCATCTCAGAAATATATTCAATATTTTTTTAGTTGCGACATATTATAAGAAGATGGGTTTGAAAAATTGTAAGGAACAAAGGATGTAGCCGGGTAAGCATGCAAAAAATGCCCTCAAAGGGAATTCAATGTTGAGTCAACCATTTGAAAGCATACAATCAAAAAAAAAAATTTCAACAATTTCAAACCGTTAGCCGCCATATTGGATGACTTAGAGGTGGTAAGGCCTATTTTATTTTTTGATTGTTGTCTCTGTTTCTATCGTTTAAAAAAATCTACAAATATTTACAGTACTTCTTGCGGTCATCCTCAACGTGCATGATTTTTTCGAAAAAAAATTGGCGGGAAATTCAAACTTCAAAAAATTTCAAAATTCCTTGTTGTAATTTTGTCGTGTGATGAAACTCAAGAACTATGTAATTTTCACATATTTCAACTCCTGAGGCCCATTGATACCTGAATATATTCATATAATACAATTATACAAGTGTATTTACACATTATTAGATACATTATAGATACATAATGTATATATACATTTTAACAGAAAAGATAAAATGATTATTCGTGGTACTTTTATTTTTGAATTTTTAGTTGAAAATTCAATTCTCATCACTGTCCTCATTTATCACAGTCACACATTTTTTTTGTTGTTAGAATAAACTCCTTAAAATGTATGCCTGTCTGATGATTTTCGACAAATATCGACCATACCGTCGGAAATTTTCAGTACGATTAGTGAAAGTACTTTTGAAAATCTCTGTTGAATTTGAAACGTGATGACTCGTTACCAAAATGAGCAAGACATTTTTTTTGAAACCCGTTTAAAAGCTTATTGAATTACGCGTCGAATAAGCCCTAATAAAGGTATTTTTGACATCTTGAAGAGAACATACCACTTGAGAATTTTGAAAAAATGCAAGAATTTCTCGAATTTTATACCTTCAATTTACTTATAACACGTCCTAGGTCTTGAGGTCTTATCTTTAATTAAAGCCAATGAAACTTGAAAAATCTCTACGGGTTCCTGACCTACGTCTCAGTATGTCCAAGTCTCAAACTTCAATTTTCAGTCGGCAATTACTGCTGCGGGCCGCGCAAACGTTGATCGCCATGAATTTCTCAGATTTCGTTTCTCAACTTCTAAACGTGTTGTGATTTAGTATTCTAATAAAAAAAACTGAAACCGACAGGAGCTAATCTGAGGGTTACTATTGAGGGTTAAAATTTTTCGGTGAAAAAAAAAACTGAAATAGTACTTGAGTTTTATCACACAAACAAATTCATAAAACATTTTTAAAATTTGTTCGAGTTTGAATTTCTCGCAAAAATATTTTCGGATAATAATGGACGTCGAGAATGATTGAAAGAAGTGCTGTGAATTTTTTTAGATTTTTCCTAACTACAGAAACAGAGAAAAAACTAAAATATAAAATGGACGTAACCCCCCCCCCCCCTTGTCCGTCTCTTTCATCCAATATGGCAGCCAATGGTTTCAAATTGAGGGAAAAATTGGTTTTGATTGTATGCTTTCAAATGCCTGACAATAATCAAATAATCGAATGCGTGATCTTTATGATACTTTCCTGTCACTTTTGTCTATATAAGCTACATTACAGAATTCCGAAACTATTACATATCCTTGTACTAACAGCGTTACAGAACAGTGTGACCTTTATTTTCATTTCTAGGAAAACGTGTAGCATTCTAGTGACATAACAGTTCTATCACTCTGTTCTATATTGGTTACATTACAGAATTCCAGAACTGTTACGTCCCCTTACAGTAACAGCATTACAGAACAGTGTGGCCTTTATGTTCTGTAATTGTTATGGCACATGATTGTAACAACGTTATGCATAAATGTTCCTTCGTTGTTATGTAACGTTTGCAGAATGTGTCCGCTGGGTTTTTAAGCCACTTCCACAAGACGGATTCTAAGCCACGGTTTCTAAGCTACTTTTACAAGACGGGTTCTGAACCACTTTTACGAAACTGGTTACAAGCCACTGTTACAAGATGAAGTTTGGATATGTATGACGTCGCTCATGAATATCCGTACACCATCAGGGGGTTTGTAGCTCAACATTCCTACCTTACCGACATCAAGAACCTTCTAACCTGTAGTGGTTCATGTACGTGCAAAGCTGCTAGAACATTCTCGATGGCTCCTCATGACGTCACAGAATAATATTGCGCAATCCTGAATTCTTACAAATAGCTTCAAGGTTAAATCTTATCTCAAGCATTTTTTGCGTAAATACTTTCAAGATTATATTTTGCTTCGTCCCGATAATTTCTACTGCGTCACATAGTTATTTCAAGGATGATTTATTGGTTCCTTACAGATAAAATATTTGTTCAGTGCAAAAAAATGTGCAGGTGTGCAGGCATACAAATGAAATTTGATACGGAGGGCTATGTATGACATTCTGTTTCGGCTAGCTGAATTTCATTTATTGCTTCCTTATAGATAAGATATTTGACTTGAAATTCCTCTCCTTATTTATTTAATACGCAAATATTTCATATAAAACATTCTTCTAGAACATCCCTGATGATGGCATCAAATTTAACTGCACAATTTTTTGGTAGACAAGTTCAAGGTTATTTTAATGCCGCATTACATTTTGCGTTGTAAAAAATTATCTCCTAAACGTATTGATTATAATGTATAATCTTCTAGAACTCAAGGATAAAGAGGAAGATGTATACATATGAAAAAATATATATTTTCAGCCAAACGAATAATATAGGCTTATGGTAGATTATGTGTTCAGGATTGTTATCGCTTAATTCTGGTGTCGAGTGTCGAGCGAGCGAAGATTCGAGATGAAATCCAGACGTGTTTAAAAGTTTTGATTTTAGAAGAAATTTTATGAACTGACCGTATAAGTCTGCATACATTTCATTAGACTCGGCTTTCGTTTTCTAGAGATCACTTCTTTTTACTGCTCCCGAAAGTTTGCTTTCTTAGTCGAAGAACAACGTTTGAAAATTATTCTTTTGCCATATACTAGGTCCGTGAAACTATCGACGTGTGACATGAAATAAATATATATTAAGGGTGGACTGCCTTACGCTTATCGCTCCTTAACGATATTTTGAGAAGAGGTCACATGCCTTTTTGATTCACAAATATATGCTCGTTTCTCATCTCCTATGTAGAAGGGTCAATTTGGCCTATTAAACGTTGAAAATTTAAAATGAAATTTAAAAAAATATATAAAATTATTATAATAGAATATTTCGAATTTTTCAATCATTCACTAAAGCTACTGTATAATATAGTTTATAGAAATCGACGATGAATTATTGCTTTCGAGCTTACTAATTTTATTCAGTGGGCAACATTTTTTTCTACAATTTTAAATTTTCTAGAACTTTGAAACAAAGAGGTAGATATATTACTAGCAGATACCACAAAAACCTAGCTCACCGATATTCTGCAGCTGTAGTGCTTAGTTTCTAGAATATTTCTAATGAATATTTCTAATGAAGAATCTTCCAGAATTTTGTTGTATCATATAATGCAATATCTGACAACATAACGCAAAAGTCTCCCAAAAATTTGGTGGTGGGCTACATATGACATCCTGTTTTGTCTATATAAAAATTTAATTTATTGCTTCCCAATAGATGAGTCTTTAACTGAAAATCCCTATGTTTATTCAATACGCATTTAACTCGCGAAAAAGTAGATGAAGTGGCAGATATATTATCAAAAAAAATTCCACAGTTAAAGTAAATCATGTCCGTGCTAAGTTTTTAAAATATTTTGATGACGTCATCCTGAATTCCTAGCTTGCCAGCATTAATACAAGAGGGGTACTGGACCAGGGGGACTGAAACACTTTTAGAAAATGGCTACTAAGCCAAATGTATGTATTTAGATGTGGGATACTAGACCACTAATTCAAGAGGGCTACTGAGCCACTTTTACAAGAGGAAGATGCTTGTCTACTTCGCCAACATGAAAACCATTCCACAGCCGTCACAAAAATAATATGACGCAATTGTAAGAGCCAAATTTGTCTGAGCAACTTTTCTACACGTTTCTAGAAAAAGTTTCAAAAAATTCTATATGTAGTTTGATAATAATAATAATAATCTAAGGATATATAATAATGCATAATTATTGAATATATGTTCGGTTTATTGGGAGAGCTTGCTCAATTGACACTACTGAAAGACAGTTGAATTAAAGTATTTATTGAAAGAACAGTGGTTTGTTCGAT
>JAABKJ010011092.1:0-10824 GCA_011634705.1 Andricus grossulariae
CATGTCCATGTCTCGCTGCCGTATAGTACAGCCGGCACAAATAAAGTATTATATAAGGTTATTTTAGTTTTTTTTATATGTTTTTATTTCTGAAATGTATATAAAATAAAACAATAAATAAGGTAATAAATAAGGTTCATTAATTTCTCCAACTTGCCTCGAACTGTTGACAGATTTTCGTATTTCATAATGAAAAAGGAAAACAAAGAACAGATGTCATATCAGCCCCTTAGCCTGATTTTTAATTATTCTGTCCTAATTTATCATTAAAAATAATAAAAATTCAGAATAAAAAAAAAAATGGATATTCAACAGAAATATAATTGTTCCTCCATTCATAAAAAATGCAATAAAAGGTGTTTTACGTAGTAAAAATTCAAATCAAAAGACCAATTGACACAATTACGATTTGGAGTTTTCTAAAAGCATGATCTCAGTTTCTTTTAACATAATTGATTAAAGCAAAAACAGCTTTTTTCCACAAATAATAAGAGATATAATCATTATGTTGTTATACAAAACTTGAAGACTATTTTGTTTGTCATTTCAAATTTTCTCTTTATCACGCACTAGCCCCATTTTCACACATATCCCTATCGACCCCATGGGTGATTTTCAAATAGATTTCAATTTGTATGTCCCTCGATGTTTATTCGATGTTGCTAGACCATTTTTGATCTATTAAAGGACTTAAAGCAGATATGGTGACCTAATTTCTATATTCATACTGATAAAGTTGAAGAAAATTATAGTTAGGTATACCTTTTTTGTAATAAAGTAGTTAATTTTTAGCCTTTTTAACTTGTTCCTCATACATACATGTGTTTCACATATTTGAAATGTGATATGACAGGACTGGTAAAAAAATGCTTTTCCAGTATTGGTCTTGGGCACTTTCCTAATACATAATGCAATTTAAATTACAATACTAATTACTAACATATTACAGATTAAAGATACTGACTGAATGAATCATAAGCTTACCTATATGCCTGTCCCTCGATTTGATGTCAATTCCCAAGATTCTAAATTTATTTAATGTGATAGATACCATCATAATCGATTAAAATCATGAAAATAAAGAGCATTTATCAAATTTTAAAAATACATGACGTTTTCAAAATTTTAAAATTAATTAACTGTTCATAAGTTCTCTGAGAACACGTACAAACTGAAAAGCTATATGGGTGAAACCTGAAATGTCAACTCCGAAGGATCGAAGCCTTTTCAAAAAGGGATCCAAAGCTAAAATCATTTTGTTTGGAAAAAAATGTCCTCATAAAATTTGTTTGGAAATTTTGTAGAATATGCAAGGACAACTTTTGCACATTTTTCAACTATTTCTGCAACATTTTCACTTTTCATCCTTTCTCAAATTAGTGTTAAATCTTTATAATTATGTACTTTAAGTAAGAGCACAATTTATTGACAAAAATTAGTGTAAAAAGCAGTAAAACCTAAGTTGAACAGCTGTATCACGTTATAAGGTATTGTAGGGTGGGGTCGAAAGTGCCGCAGGGAAAAAGTGCCACATACGATAACACAAAAAGAAATAATTTATTTGTTGACCTGATATTTTCCTTCGATCAGACGAATCACCATGAACTTCTGATAGTCGTTGGCAGCCGCTAACAGCTGTTTTTGAGAACGTGGCTAAGGTCTAGTTGTTTTCTTGAGCGGAAAGTAGTTCTATCGTCACCGTTTCTTTTTTATACCAATACTTATTCTTACCTGCAATTGTCATCAAGTAGGTGTAATTTGATGCGTAATTATGTATTCTTATAGTGCAAATAGCTTACTGTTCAAAATATTTTGTGTTGCTTCAGAAATGTTGATTGCAAATTATGGGAATGTGGGGGGGGGGAGGTGAAAAATATTAAGCGGCATTTTTTACCCCAGAGCTTGTACGGCAATACGCTATATCACTAGCTGTCGAAAAAAAATTGATTATCATCTGCCTGTTGTGAAGCTTATTCTAAAAGCATCACAGGCGAGCAATGGATCCAGTATTACGTATGTAAAAACTGGGCTCATGAAAAGTGTGTTGTGAACTGGCAATCAAAAATTTTCGTCTGTATTAATTGCGAAAGTGACGTTTCATATTTCTCTAAGCATATCAGTTGTCTAAACATTCATATTATTTTGTTTCTATATGTACTATGAGTTCCTTCTCCGCAATTTAAAATAGAAAATTTCGTTTTTTATGTTGGTATTTTTTACGTCACGTGTGGGGCAAGAAGTACCATTAATCAGCGTTTAGAAAAATATATATAACATAATAGATGGAATGTATATAAATTTATTATGATTATAATTTGAAACTTTAATATCTTACATACATTGTTAAGCAAAAACTAAGGCAGTATACCTAATTTCGTTCGGACACACTTTATGAAGAGTAAATTTTGGCACTTTTGACCCCGCCCTACCCTACATCATATATATCTATGAATATTGCGATAAAAATTATTACATTATTTAGATTTAGTACTTCAATTCACTCGCATTTCAGTAACCAAATTGAAATCTATTTAAAAATCACCCATACACATGAAAAAATGTTCAAGAATGGCTCTCTTAGGGGAAGAAGGTGTTGATCTCAGGACGGTGAATGTGTGTGAATGTACGTTTGCATATGAGGTGGTTGTTACGGCAGAATCAGTGGATGATTTACAGAGAATGTTGAGCAGAGTGTCTACTAGCATGAAGACTATGGGGTTTAAGATTAACATAAATCAAACCAAAATTATTGTGTTGTAATGAAGGGATGAGAAAACAGCATGCAACATTGACTTGGTGTAGACGAGAAGAAGATTGAACAAGTGGATGATTTCATGTATCTTCAAAGTTTATTTACTCCTGATGGAAAGATAGATTGAGAGATATCCAGGCGTATATCCAAGTTAAAAAGATTATCAGCATTACTAGAAGTAAAAATATGACGAATGAAGCTAAAATTGCAATATATAATTCTCAAAGAAAGTGGTGTACAAGAAACACTGATTGACAAGAGTGAAACCGAGAGTGAAACAAATGTGTTGAGATGGTATTGTCATGTTGTGAGAATGGATGAAGGACGTTCAACGAAGCAAAGTGTATTTAGGTGAAGTGCATGGTATCGTACCCAAAGGAAGACTGAGGGAAAAATAGTGGGAAGATTTGTGCCAGGATAAGGATGTGTGGTGGAAAATTGTTTATGATCAATTTGTGATGAAGAGTCTCGACGGGGTGACAGACGCCTCAAACAAATGTTTTGGAAACTCATGGGCCCTCGTCGTGGAGGATGTGGTTGGGGTGATGAGCATAGATTTTCCTATGAGATTTTTCGTCAGTTTATATATTAATGTGGCGTACGATGGCTTTGTGAAGCTCTCCATTTAGAATGATTGCTAGAGAGATTAATCAGCGGCCCGTGCCGGAGCGGTGTTCTGGGATGAGTATGTTCTTTGAATAAGCAACATGTGACTTTTAAGTCGATCTTAAATCTATCCCTTCTGAAGAAGACCATGTTTTATTCTGAATCAAAACTCATATTTATTTTCTGTGATCATCTTTTAATTTGTATCATTCGCACGTTTTACTACAGAATTAAAATAACAGTGTCTAAAATTGCTGATACAGTTTTATAAAAATTTGTATTGACAATAGAAATGTTGTCAAATCCTTTCTCTTTCTTGTAAGCGAATACATAAGTATATGAGGCTTATTAGAGTTATATCGTTAAATAGGCCAAGTGATATGGAATAAATATTCTCAGCATGATGGAACGGTAACGCTTCTTGGCGAGGTTGTTGAAAAAAGTGCCGAAAACTCAAAAGCGTGGAAACTTTTTCGATTCGCTACCGGGCTCGCGTCAAGTGTCCTCAACTCTGAGTGTCACTCGACTTTCGAGCACAACCAGATGGTTTCTAGTGCTTTGTCACTCTTGCACGCGTTTAAAAGCACGCCGGCAACGTCTTTCAGGGCTTCGTCAAAAGTGTGACTCTTTATTTGTTCACACACGAGCGGCAATTTCCCCGTCTTATACGCACGCACGTGCTATTTACATTATTTTAACTCCACTCATATTTGATTTCTTATTTGCATCAAAAACATTTGTCTAAATTCAAACTTTATTTCATTTAGACATTAGATTAGAGTACTTAGGTGAAAATTTACTACTGGCATTTTACTGCGCCAGACACTGGCCAAAAACTGGCGCAGTATATCTTATTGCACTTATCAGTACTGGGCCTACTACAATGTTAAAGCCGCACTGGGACTGTACTGTCCGCACTACAGGCTTGTCATTAAGCAAGTACTTTAGTATATCACACCATTTGTTCCAGTAGTATATCAGTGTAGAACATTAATGTTATCTTTAGGGGGTTTGCCAGTACTGGAGTGCTACTACAATTGACACCTGGAATTGAACAATGAACAACATTTAAACATCAAGAGCTAATCACGCAGAAACGAAATTTATTTGCAAAATTGTATGCTAATTTTACATTAAAAATAAGTGGTATATCAGATGAAAATAAAAAAAACGTCTATTGAGGGATGACCGGATGAGATCAAATGACGTCTGTTCTGTTCGTAATTTAAAGCCAGTATACAACATATATTGTATATATAGGTATATATATTCGGTGATCCATTTAGCCGAGAGCGATAGGTCGGCAAAGGAAGATCGTGGTATACAATGACTAAAAGAGTGAAACTCATCTGCCCTAACAATGCGCGCCTCGATACAACTCTTCTTGGGCGTTGCGTTTATACCGCACGTAGAAGGCCGGCTAATAAAGTCCAAAGTCGTACCGCTATGAAAAAAAATCTTTAATTTCATTTCTAAGGGACCGAGAAGTCTTCAATCGCGCAAAGAAGTGAGCACTTACCTCATTTGGTATTCGTTATACGTAAGAACTATACGATATTATAAGAGAGGAATATTCAATCGGTATATTGTAAGTACGATCTGTTCATTGATTAAAATATAATGTATTTGCATGCGCAGTTCTGGGTCACGCATTGAGTGGAGTGATTTTATTACATTACAAAAGAATGTATTATAAAATTCATGAACATAAATCATTTCTATCCCACGCTTTTTTTGAGATTAGAGGCATTGCCAAAACTATTTTTCAACTGCAACATTTTTACGCTATTGATACTCTATGTGATTTACTGTGCAACCGACATAAAAATTGTGCATTCCAGATGGGTCAGATTTGAATGGTGTGGATTGCTGTTTTGCAGTTGATTGGAAGACTCCTGTGACGTTCAAAAATCATAAACAATAAGAAGAATTCGCTCATTCGGACCGCACAGCTTATATCGGTTTGAGTGCAACAGAACGCGTGCGGTATTCGTCAAAATGATCGTTCGTTTCATATTCAAAGGGTGTTTTAATAATCTTATATTATTTATTAATCTATTACTAAAGGTATGAAAATGTGTAAGTTTCTTTGTTTATAACTTCTTTTATTGTAAAATAATTTTCGGTGGAATGGTTTTGACTTTAGAGTCCAAAAGAATCGAATTCAATCAGTTAATAATTGCACCAAACGTTTCGGCACACAAATTTGTTCTCTTGAGTCAATATAATTCCGCATTATAGATATTTTTTATATTTAATATGTGATTTTGAAGCATTGTAAGGTGAGCTCCTAATTAGGTACCGCGAAATTTAATAATAGCTGTAAAGAAATTGGATTTAATCAATAATAAATGGCATATGTGTGCAGCGTGCACTTTACACTGTTGAAATAAGTCTATTGAATATCAACTAAATATTTATACCAGAGTGAAATAATGTATTTTTCCAAAGGCTAAAACAATATATTTTTTTAAACACCCTTTATGTTGACTTTTGAGGACTGTATATGAACGCTTTAGGCGCGAGCAAAGTGAACCAGTAGCGTACAGACCCCCTGCGATTCGCGGGGCATTGTCGCGTGTACTCCGGGGTTCCTGGCATCTGAATGCTCTCGCGCCCTGGGAGGCATCATCGCGCGCTCTGTAATTTCTGCGACCGATGATTTTTTTTAGCCATGTCGAGACAGCTCGTTGCTCGCAAACAACTGTCGCTGGGCCACCTGGTTTCAGGCCAATCGCGACGCAGAAGGTCTTAACGATTTTTCACTAGAGTCAAATCCAGTAATTTGTTATTAACAGATTTGCAGAATACGGGGTGATTTTTTAATAAATATATACAAATTAGAACATTACATTTTTGAAGTTTGCATCTCAAAACATTTTTTCACATTACTTTTTTGGTATACTTTTTACATGGTGATTTAACCCAAAAAAGTATACAAATTATAACATTAACGTAGTAACTTTATTTACATTCGTCCTTTTTTACACATTTCGTTGTAAACTTACAGCGCTTCACGTAGGGAAATTTAACTCCTGAACGAGTACACTATGGTTAAAGTTTACCACATCAATCACAAATATTATAATATTAGTATTTTCATGTCTATACTGATCTACGCAGTAACTCTGGTGGAAAATTTTTTACAGTTAAAAGTACAAAACACTAAAACCATTTTTACAGTAATCTAAGAATAAATGCAATAACTTACAACCAAAATTACAGGAAAGTACAACCTTTTTCTATTATTGAAACTAATTTTGTACTTTTTTGTATTTTTTGTATATTCCCGTATTTTATTGTATTTTCAATTTCCTACAAGAATGTACAAAAAAGTACAACTATAAGAATTTACAACAATAAGAATCTACTAGAATTTACTGGTTTTGCAGCCAGAAAGTTGTTCTTTTTCGACCTAGGATGATAAATATTCAGAATATTGCAATGAGATAATTTTATATTAAGATGTAAGCATGATTGCTATTACAAAAAAGCTTCTTTGTTCAAACTTTAAAGGAATGGTATAATGGAATCATGGTTATTAAATTGAAAAAAAACTTACATTTGAAGTTTTTTTCTTCAAATATATAGCAATCGATAGCACACCATTTATGCCATTTAAATTTATGTCGCAATATTCTCAATATTTGTCATCCTATGTCGAAAAAGAACAACTTTTTGACTGCAAATAAAAATTAAACAATTGAGAAAGAATTGATCACGGTTACTAAAATAAAAAGATTCGAACTCTTGAAGATAATAATTTTTTTATTTGAAGTAATAAAAACTGAACTGCAAATTAAAACACTTGAAGTGGAATACTTTTGAATTTTGAACTTTTAAAATTGAAGCTTAAAATTTGTTTAATTCAAACGCTCAATAATTGACGCGTATAAAATGGAAGCTTTTATAACTTTTCATTTGAAAATTTTCGAATTAAAAGTTGTTAAACTGCAAAATAAAATGGTTTTAACTTTTATACATTACACAGTTCAAAGATTTCAAAAAATATAAATCCACGCTATCATTTTCAATGCTATAAATTGAAGAATGAATAAAAAAAAATTCAAAATCATATAATTTTAATCACTTTTAAGCTAAAAACATTCAGTAATTAATTAATTGTTGAAAGAAAATCATTTCAAAAAATTCCAGGAATCTAATGAAAATTTTGTTATTATCTCGAAACTCGAATTTTTCCTACAATTTTTCGAAAATCCTGCAAGATTAAAAAAATTGTCTCAAAATCTTCCATAATCTTTTTTGGAAATTTAAAAATCTTTTCAAGTATTCTTTTTAAATTAATTTTCCAATAAAAATAATAATTTTTAGTTTTTCTAGGAATTTGGATGAAAAAATGTTATTATTTTGTAACCTTTCAAAATCAACTCTTCACAAAACATTTTGTTTTAAATGTTTTTAAATATTTTTAAGTTTCAAATTATTTTGGAATCTCTTGAAAACTTTTAAATATATCTTAAACTTCCCCGAATTTTTCCCCAAATTAATAATTATTCAATTGTTACTTATCAAAAAATTTGTTTAAAAATGTTTTTAAATATAAAAAATCATTAAAAATTTTCCCAGCAGTCCTAAGAGCGTTTTATTTTCTTAAAGCCTCTAAAGATCCTTAAAAATCTTTAAAAATTTATATCGAAATCTTCAACATTTTGGATTTATAATAAGTTTGATAGTAAGAGAGAGTCCGCCAGTACCGTCACCTTAAGGTTTATTTAGAATAAAAAAAATACCTTAACTTACATATTAAATACTCGCTGCTATGTATTAACGAGCTCATAAGCTATAAATAAATAAAAAATTGACATTTTGAGTAATAATTAACGATGTGGAACTAAAGTTAGATGCGTTTCTAACCATTGATATAATTTATTAAAGTCCATCGATTTTATTATTAATGCAACAGTGACGGCTGTGACACTGAATGTTAATATCTTGCAAAATAAACGTACACACACTTTTTGATCAGGTTTTTAAAAATTAAAATGCATTTTCCTGTTTGAATTAACTTACATACAATTATTTTGAAAAATAATTAACATGTATGATTCAAAATCACGATTGATAGATGAGGATATCTAGATAAAATTTTAATGTAAAGAAATTTTGCATAACTGAAATTGCTTCTTGATCTGTGATTTATTATAATAGCAAAAGTTCTGGGTAAAAGTGTGATATTTGAAAAAAAAAGAAGTAGTTTCTTGTAGAAATTTATATACTAAATATCCTACAAAAATGGACAGTAAAGTACAAGCAGGAACGTTGATGCGGACTCTAAAAGTATTTCTTGTAAAAATTCATATTTTTTTGTTTACATGTGTACATTTCTACAATAGACTACCAGTATTTACAACATAATTTTAAGTACAGTTTTCCAATATTTCAACTTCTGTGAAATTTTTATTTTTTTTTGTAAAGATTTGTAATTTTCTACAATAATTTGCGTAAAATTAAAAGTGTTTTTATGACATTAAACGCATAAATTGAACAAATGTAAAATTCTGCAGTTTTTTGTAATATCTTGTAGATTTTTGTGACAATATAAAAAAAAAATTAATAAAAAGTTATACAAATTTTTGAGTTGTAGAAACTTGTACTGTATTGTTCATTTTTTTTTACTTTTCTGCCAGAAAATACAAGAAAAATTAGCTATTTGTATTTAATTGAATTTTTTTTGTTAAATTTTGTACACTTTTTACAAAAAAATACAATTACTAACAAAAGATTGCAGTTGTAGCAATGTTGTACATTCTAGTAAACAAAATTTCTACCAGGGTATATTCAACTTTTACGGTAAAAATGATTCATGAATTCAATAAACTTATACAATTAACTCATGAATCCTAGTGAAACGTTCACAAACTGCTTGTAATTTTTAATACTTTTGTACAGTGCTATTTCCTCTTCTGGGCACGTGGATGCAATATCCATCATCATTAACAAAAATATTTTCGATTATAATTGCTCAAAGCCAAATAAAATGAGTTTTCGTTTGAAAACTTAATTTTTTGATATTAGACTGTTAGAGAATGGTTGTGAGTCGATTCAAGTCGATTTGGGAGTCATGGGTTTCATTTAGCGATCATTACGCATTTATTGCAGTGGTGTTTCCGTCCTCCGATCGCCCCCCACAGCGGCAGGAATAAAAGTAAGGGAGCCAAGACCCCCCATCTAGTCTTTATTTGCGACCAATGGGATACAGGCTTCAGGCAATGGGCATAGGACATGACTATGTAGGGCATGGTGTTCTCCGTATGTCGTCCGGTGAACCCCCCACGTGCAGTACGCTACCCCCCGTATCGTGAGCAAACCCTGAAAACCGCGTGCTTGCGCCAATCTACCCCCAAATCAACGAACGGATTGAGCGATTTAAAAAAAATCGCACGTGGAATACTCGACAAATATGAATATCTTGTTTGAAAAGTACTCTAGCACACGCTTCATCAGAAGGTTAAATCCCTTTCTAGCACGAGTTCAAAGGGTTAAAAATGCAAAGATTATTTCTACAATGTACAGCACGGTGAACTTCAAGCATTTTCAACCAGAAAGTTCTTGCTGTCCACTTTTCTTCACAGAACTATTTTTTTTTTATAATTAATATGTTATTTTATTTTCGAAACGAAAAAAAGTAATCTAGCCCATTTAAAAATAGGCAGTGACTATACGTGTACCTAAATTTCGGTACGAATAGCCGGGATTTTTTGGTACACATGGTCACTGCGTTAAAAATAAGTAAAATCAAATTCAAGAAATTTATTTTCATACTATAAATTTATAAACTATTGTTTAGGAAGTGTTATTATAAATTAAAAACGGAGCAATAAATATTATAAAAGAATTTGGATAATTTGATGTCTGTTCGTTTTATGGAGGTGTTTGTATACAAGAAAATGTTAGAGTATGAGGGGAAATTATTATATTGAAGAAGTATTGCGGAAATTATTATATTGAAAAAGTATTTCGCAAGATTTTGATTTAATATCTTGTTTGATATAATGACATAGTTGGGACTTTAAATTTGCCTTGGAATTACTTATAAATCATCAAAAAGATGTAGCCTGTAAATATGCATTGTGTTTAACAACTTTTAAATTAGATTAATGATTTTTGAGGCTCACTGTGCGATGGCAGCTCTCTAAATCTGAATTAGTAGAAAAATACTCTGACCTAAACTCCAGTCAAAAAGGACTAGACTTTTCAGCGACGATCACTAAAAATTTCAATTATTTTCAATTGTGCGAATCAGTGAAATAGGATTGAATTTCATTAAAATTATCAATGACTGAAACCGTGAAAAAAGTGAAATATCACTTATTTAGATGAAGGTAGTGTCTCCCAGAATTTGGGAAACAAACAAAATTTAAAATGCTTAAGTTTGATTATTTGTAACAGTGTAACCTGAAAATCGGAAAGAAAATAGAAAATGTTGGAGTCTACTTTGCTAGATA
>JAABKJ010011093.1:0-10824 GCA_011634705.1 Andricus grossulariae
ATATATATGTATATATATATAAGAGTCATTGGGTAATTTCTTGGTTACAAGAATTGTCGGCAACAATTATTAAATGCTGAAGGAAAGTATTGTGAGTGCAAAATTAACTTTGTCATCCTCAAAATTATAAGAGGATAATAAATATTACTTGTGTACAATTTGCATTTGCATATTCATATTCTTAGACTTACATATTCTTATATTTCAATATACTTCCCGAATAAATAATGCGTTAATAATGAGAAGGCGAGAAAATATATGTTCTGAGAGAGGATCATGACAAAAAGCTTTTTTTTTATCCGTGAATTTGGAATTGCGAATAAATTGTAGGTCATGTTATAAAAAGTAAGTTATAGATATAAAAGTCATTGGGTAACCTCACGTTCACAAGAAATGGCAGTAACAATAAATCAATGCTGAAGAAAAGTATTCTGAGTGTAAAATTAACTTTTTCATGCTCAAACTTAAAAGAAGATATAATAATTATACTTGTGTACAACGCGCATTTGCATATTTATATTTTTGAAATATTAATACGCTTCCCGAATAAATAATGCGTTAATATTGAGAGGACGAGAAAATATATCTTCTTAGAGAGGACCATGACAAAAAGCTGTTTTTTATCCGTCAATTTTGAATTGCGAATAGATTGTAGGTCACGTTATATAAAAAGTAAGTTACAGATATAAAAGTCTTTGGGTAATCTCATGGTCTCAAAAAATGTCAGCAACAATTAATCAATGGTGGAGAAAAGAAGATAATAATTATACTTGTGTACTGTGTACATTTGCATATTCATATTTTCGAAATTTTAATACGCTTCTCGAATAAATAATGCGCTAATAATGAGAGGGCGAGAAAACATATGTCCTTAGAGAAGACAATGACAAAAAGCTATGTTTGTGATCCTTTAAATAATTGTCAATTGTCAATTTTAAAATTTTAGTTTCAAATTTTTTTATTCCGCTTATAAAAGATTCTATATTAAAAATGTTACAAGATGAAGATTCTGCTCTTTGAATATTAATAGTTAAGGAAAATGAAAAATTGGCCAGGGAACAATTAGGGAATTCAGAAAATGATATTTTGCGGTCACCCTGATATAACATTCTTGTGAATAATTTATTTGCCTTGTATTTCTATTTTAATTTATTATTTTTGCAGTTGATTTCTCCTGACGATTATATTTGGAGTTAAAATTTTTATTATTTTGTTGAAAATTCCACATTTTTGTTAAGAAGTCATACCTTTTGGTTAAAAATTCAACTGTTATGTTGGAAACTCGTTTTTTTTTGTGTCTGGATAGAAAATACAACGGTTTTAGTAGAAATTTAATCTTTTTGGGAAAAAGATGCAACTTCTTGGTTGAAAATTAATCCTCTTTGCTTGAGGATTCAACTATTTTGCTACAATTCGTCTTTTTTGGTAGAATTCGACTTAAAATTCAACGATTGGATGATTTCAAATTAAAATCTTGGTTGAAGGTTGAACCACTTTTTTAAAGAAGCATTTTTTTGTTTAATATTCATCATTTTAGTTAAAAACTCATCCCTTTGGTTGAAAGTTAAACTATTTTGTTGAGAAGTCATTTTTTTATCAAAAGTTCAACTTCTTGGGTAAAAGTTGAACCTCTTTGTTGAAAATTTATTTTTTTGGTTAAAGGTTCATTTTCTTTGTTTGAAAATTTAACTATTTTTTGGACAATTCGTCTCTTTTGCTTTAAGTTCCACCATTTTAGAAGCAAATGGAACTGTTTGGTTAAAAATGTTTTTCTTTGTTGTTGTTGAAAATTCAATTATGAGGTTAAAAATGCAACTGTTATTGGTTAAAGTTTTTTTTTTAATCAACTATTTCGTTTAAAACTTAATTATTTCCTTGAAAATTCAAGAATTTTTTGGTCGAAAATTTAATTGATTTGTTGAAAATTTGTCTATTTTGACGGAAAATTCGTTCTTTTTTATTGTAAATTCATCTTTGTTTTTGTTGAAAATTCAATTTTCTTGTAAAAAATTATATTATTCGGTTAAGAATGTAACTGCTTTAGATTGATGTTTAACCTTTTTTGTTTGAAAATTCGACAATTTGGTTGAAAAGTCATATGTGTAGGTCTGAACTTCAAAATTTTGATTAAAAACTCGACTATTTTGTGGAAAATTTAATTATTTTGTTTAATATTGGACTATTCTGTGAAAACGTCATCTTTTTTGGTCTAAAAATTAGCCTGCTTTGTTGATTTGAAATTTTAATCTAAAATAATTGTTTTATTCCTTTTGTAAAAGATTCTATGACAAAACGCTTACAAGATTCGAATACTGGTCTTTGAATATTAATGGCCAGGTAAAATGAAAAAATGGTCAGGGAAAAATCAGGAAAAAGTTAGGGAGTTTTGAAAAAATGAAAAAAAATTTCGGCTGCTCTGTAAAAGAGAGGTTTGGATAATAATCATGTAATAATAATGAAAATATAATAGCTATTGTTGAACGTGCATTTGCATATTCATATATTCTTCAAATTTCAATACGTTTCCCGAATAAATAATGCGTTTATTAATGATCCGATGAAAGCATCATTAGCTTCCGTGTAATATGTAATTAGGAACGTGTAGACTAATTATTGCTGGTATAATGTGTTATCGGCGGCTTACATTGTTAATTGCAATGAAATTAACTCAATTTGTCACGCTATATAGTCAAATCATTATCATCAGATTCGTTATGGTTTAGGTTATTACATGCTTGATAAAGGATATTAATTATTAATTTTCGAATTCATTCATCTATTTGTACAAATTGAAGATTCTATGTTTTTCCCCATTTTTCGCTTTTTTTGGTCTCAATTGCCATTATGTTATACATATTATAACATTTTTTATCTGGCTTTAGAAACATATAAAGTTAGTCGAAACAGTTTAAAAAGTGCTCAAATTAAATTTGCTTTCAGGAATAACGAAAGGCAATCGTGGTTGCCTATTATAAAACTAAATGAAAAGGTCTGTTTACCTTTTTCCGAAAATTTCTTCACTGAATACATAAACTGAAAGCTTTTCAGGTTTGAATGTTTGAATAATTTTGAATAATACACGAAAAAAAGTTGACTGTTTTACAAAATTTGTTGTTTAAATTATGAAAACCGATTCTATGTGAAGGCATCATAAACCCGAAAAAACATCCTCGACAAAACGAATGTCGAAAATTAACATACTGAAGATGTGCGATATTAATAATTTATTAAAACCGTTTCCTTGCAGAAGCAATCTGAATTGCTTTACTAATAACATAGTTTTGAAAATGTATTCATCGTGTTGACACCACCACATAACATAAAGTGTGAAGGTGTCAGAAATAAAAATACCATTCTTTATATTTTTTTTCCGTGTAATATTACTATTCAGAATTATGAGAAATTAAACACGAGATGGGAGTGGAAGAGGGCAAAGGGCACTGTTTTCGTTTAGTGTCCACCTGATGCAAATATTTACAACCCCCGGAACAAATGGCAAGGATCATTTACATGTTACATGTGCATAAAGTGCATGAGGTGCAGGGTTGCACATTGCACACATATTGGTGCCTCTCTTGGCGGCATGATTTAGAAAGTATAGAGACTAGAGAGTTACAAGAAAGGATAGGACAAGGACATAGAAATGAATCTTTCGATGGTCATATGGCGTAGATATTGACCGTTAAATCGATGACACAGATCGTGACCCTAAAGCCTAAACAATAGTGCGTCTTATAGTAAGAATCGTCTCTTACTCTTTTCATGTCTACACAAGATAACTCCAACCATAGTCATTGTCATTGAAAAAGTCATGAAAGAGTGCAGTACGTAAAATTGAGACCAATATGCTATATCAAAGTATAATATGCATATTATATTTTATTATGTTATAACCATAGATGTTATTGATACATATTATATTTTGGTATAGCTTATTTGTCTCAAATTTACGAATTGCACTCTTCCATGACTTTGTCCATTAGTTTTATTGGAAAGGGTTCAGGAAAATGCGATTTTGGATTTATGGCATTCTACAATCTCGACTAGACTAAACCATATGTCAATAATACCTATGGTTTAGTCTAGTCGAGATTGTAGAATGCCATAAATCCATATCCACATTTTCCTGAACCCTTCCCAACAACACTCATTGACAGTCATGAAAGAGCGCAATACACTAAATTGAGACCAATATGCTATATCAAAATATAATATGTATCAATAACACCTATGGTTTAGTCTGTTATAGTCGAGCTTGTAGAATTCAATAAATCTAAAACCACATTTTTCTGAACCCTTCCTAACAACACTCGTTGACAAAGTCATGGAAGAGTGTAATACGTATAAAATTGAGACCAATATGCTATATCAAAATATAATATGCATATTATATTATATTATAACCATAGATGTTATTGATACATATTATATTTTGATATAGCATATTGGTCTCAATTTAGCGTATTGCACTTTTCCATGAATTTTTCCATGAGAGTTATAAGGAAGATTTCAAGACAATATCGATATGGATTTATGGCATTCTCTAGTCTGTTAGCTTCGATGGGGGCAAATAAGACTATTCCATCATTTGGTTCTGACATTAAAAAGACGTAGACGTTCATTTTTTATATTGTCCAGGCAATGTGAGGGGGGGGGGGGGGTAGATATACAAATGGGCTGTAGTCCGAAATTTGAAACATTTTAGGCCCTGCTTCATTTGATTTGAAACTACGTCTTTTGTTTTGAATATTAAACTGAATTTTAGTAGAAATTATTCGAATTATTTAAACGTTTAACCGATAAAATTAAGAGCACGAAAAAACTACTTATCCTTGAAATATTTGCTTCGGAAGTGATAAAAGTCGAAAAATACAATTTCTTTGTATAAAAAGAAGGGCAAGAATGAATATTTTGGCTTGATTAAAATTAAATTGATAGTCAATTCGGTTAAAAAAATTGGCAAAAAATGTTGGCAGCAGGAATCAAACCCGGACTTTCCGGTTACAAACTCGGAGCGCTACCTTGCCTTGTCAGCAAAAAACGAGTTGACACATCTACATATACTACATATCGTATAAGGACAGTATATTTTAGATCTGGCAGATCTCAAATTTCTGTAGGAAGGCGTGGGTCGTCATCGCCAGTAAAAACTGATAACGAATGATAAGCAGGCTTTATAGGTGAAGGAGATAGATGTTAGATGTTGGAGGATCTCTGATTGTGAGAAGAGGAAGCTGGATCCAGGATATGTTGTGTGTTGGGAGGAGATTCGTAATTTACTGCTATGAGTTTTACGGTGTGATCAAAGATATATGAAACGCATTTCTAATCTTGAGATTTCTAAGCTTATCTTTATTCCCTTAACGCATTCTTGAAATGTGGTGTACATCTTCCATGAAATCACGAAAAATAGTGTGGAGTCTTTTAAATCTCAGGCAGTTTTGAGACTTTTTTTTTAACGATGTATTATTTTGCTACTGTTTAAAAAAATGATATTAATTCTACTATTTTCTCAAATTGCTCGCTACTTCAACTATTTTATCACTTTGCATTTAAAAATATTTTAAAACTTTGTTGCTAAATTAGCTAAAATAACATCCGCCGCCTGAAAAATCAAAATTTCAAAAGATTTCAAGGGATTTCTAAAAATTTCACGAGAATTCAACATATTCCAAGTGGTTTAAGAGATTTTAATTGATATTAGGGAGTTCAAAGGTTTCTATAGGGTTTTAAAGCTTTTAGATTATTTTTGAAAGTTCCAGAGGATTTCTAAGAATTTCAAAGATTTCGAGGGATTTTAAGTGATTTCAAGAAGTTTCATCTGATTTCAGAGGATTTCAAAGTTTTCAAAACTTTTGAAGAAATATTAAGAGATATTGCCAAGATAATTTACGGGGATTTCAAAATATTTAAAGGGATTTCAAGGTATTTTACCAGACCTACGAAATTTTATAGTATCTCCAAGGAATAAAAAATATTTTATTGATAAATAGGAATTGAAAATATTTGATTCTATTTTAAAAGATTTCAAGGGATTTCAAATGTCTTTATCAGATTTTATTGGGTTTTATGGGATTTCAAATATCAAGATGCTTTACGGGATTTTATTCGATTTTTGTGGGATTACTAGAAATTTTACAAGGTTTAAGGGATTTTATCAATTTCAAGAGATATCGAAGCATTTGAAACAGTTCATGGTAATTCATAATATTCCCAGAAATTTCAAAATAGTTTAAAAATTTCGAATGATTTTTAAATGGTATGAAAAATATCAGAGGATTTCAAGGGATTTTATGGAATTTCAAAGAATGTTGAGGAATTTGAGAAAATTCCCAGAGATTAAAAAATTTCTAAGAGTTTTGAAATAATTTTGTAAGATTACAGAAGATTTTAAAGATTTTTTACGGTATTTATAAAATTTCAAGAGATTTCAAAGAATTGTACAGTATTTGAGGGAATCATAGGATTTCAAAAGAAATTCGAAAATTCCATAAGATTATAAGGAATTTCTATCGATTTCAAGGGATTTAAAAAAATCCGAGAGTTACTCAGGGATTTCAGAGGATTTCAACAGAATTCAAAGGTTTTTGATAGATTTCCGTAGATTCCAAAGATTTCGTGGTATTTCAAGGGGCTTTATCAGATTTGAGGGGATTTTACGGGATTTCACAGGATTTCAAAGATTTCATGATTATTGAAGAAATTTCGAAAGGTTTTATAGAGAATAAAACAAGTCTTAAGGGACTTCCAGGTGATTTCTACGGATTGAAAAGAATTCAAAGGATTTCAAGCGATTAAAAAAAAGATTAAATGTTTCAACAAAATCTTTTGGTGGATCGAGTGTTTAGTCGATCCAACCAAAAAATTTGGTTGGGTCAATGCAATATTTTGTTTAGTCTACCAAAATTTATTTGGCGATGGTTCTTAAAGAATTTCAACGGATTTGAAAACTTTTAGGGTATTTCAAAAAATAGAAATGATTTAACGTGACTTTATGGGAAATATATATTGTACCTCAGATTTAAAAAATAGTTACCAATTCGATCTAATATGTAAAACATTGCATGACACTTTTGCTTTTTTTCAAAATTTATGCCACTATTGAAACTCTTTTGAATTTCTCAAATGATTCCAAGGCCTGTTATTGTTAGACTAGAACCTCAATCGAAAAAAGAAAAAGTCAAGAAAAGCTCAAGGGGGAAAAAGTTGAAAAAGGGTTTTACGGAAGAAATAAAGCAAACATGGCAAGGTATAAAATCGTGATACCGTTTCAGCGAAGTGAGTGGCCGGTCACCGCGAATAAAAGGAGTGGACCGAGAAGTCGCGATGGAGCGGGGACTTTTTTACCTGGAGTGCGCAGGATTTCTACGTAATCCGCAGACGCCGAGATATCGTCACGTTTTCCGTGTCGACGCGTCCAAGAACGAGAAACTTCCTACAGAGCTACTCGACCGGTAGGTGCATGGTCACTTCATGTGCACTGCGGACTGCCATTCCATAGTAGTTAGGTACCTTCCTATCATACTTATAGGTACGCTTCTGCGGTCTGCGGAACAAACATCCTATCCCGGATGGGTTCGGTTCGGGTTCCGCATTGCACCGCACGATACACATTGCACGAAAGTGTACTCAGATGTTACGTTCGGAAGGTGTACTTTCACATTTGACCCTAAGACTACTCGTGCGGAATTACTTGGTGATCTCCGACAAAGAGGTCACGGAAGCTTAGCCCAGTCTAGGGAATGCCATAAATTCATATCCACATTTTCCTGAACTCTTCCTTGTAATTCATTGACAAGGTCATGGAAGAATGCAATACGTAAAATTGAGACTAATATGCTATATCAAAATATAATATGTATCAATAACACCTATGGCTTAGGCGATTTAGGCTAGTCGGGATTGTAGAATGTTATAAATCCAAAAACACATTTTTCTGTAATTTTCCTAACAACACTCATTGTCATTGACAAAGTCATGAAAGAGTGCAGTACGTAACATTGAGACCAATATATGTTATAGCAAAATATAATATGCATATTATATTATATTATATTATAACCATATAGATGTAATTGATACATATTATATTTTGATATAGCATATTTGTCTCAAATTTACGTATTACATCACTCTTCCATGACCTTGTCAATGAGTTTTATTAGGAAGGGTTCCGAAAAATGCGGTTTTGGATCTATGGCATTCTACAATCTCGACTAGAACAAACCATAGGTGTAATATATCAATAACACTCATGGTTTAGTCTAGTCGAGATTGCAGAATGCCATAAATCCATATCCACATTTTCCTGAACCCTTCCCAACAACACTCAGTGACAAAGTCATGGAAGAGTACAATACGATAAATTGAGACCAATATGCTATATCAAAATACACTATTCGAAATGTTTGCAATTTTAGTATATACGGGCATATTAAATTACCTATATGTTTACTGAATTAATTACACTTTGTAATTTCAGTATACTTACGTATACTAAATTTCTTTGATGAAGTTATATGTATACTAAATTTCTTAAGTGTACAGTAAGTTTACTATATTCAGCTGCGCAAGCGCGTTTTGATTTACGCGAGTCGGGCAACGTGGTCGGTGGCATTTGTTTGAGTTCTTTGTAATGTTAAAAGGTTCGGCTTCTTTCTGCGAGGATCTGCAAGTATTCTCTTTAAAGGTATGTTCAATTTATTAACGTAAATGTAGCTTGACGATATGATTATTTGGAAATTAAAACTTTGTTCTTTAGTTTCATTTTTCATCTGATCATGTTTACAGATGATGAAGACGGAAACGACGCGAAACAGAACGCGCTGAATTTAGTACATGCGTATACTAAATTTCGTATACATGTATATTGAATTTAGCATACGCGTATACTAAATTTCAGGTACGTGCATACTAAATTCAGTATATGCATATACTAAATTTACTGTACGCTGGTATACTAAATTTAATTTCATGTGGTACATTCTTGCTTACATTACATGTATACTAAATCTAGTACAGATTTGTCTAACAATGTATAATATGTATCAATAACACCTATGGTTTAGTCTAGTCGAGATTATTGTAGAATGCCATAAATCCATATCCACATTTTCCTGAACCCATCCTAACAACACTTGTTGACAAAGTGATGGAAGAGTGCAATACGCAAAATTGATATGATATATCAAAATCTAATATGTATCAATAACATTTATGGTTGAAGCTATCTTGTGTAGATATGAAAAGAGTAAGAGACCAGTCTTACCACGAGACGCACTTGTTTATAAGGAATTACTAGGCGATCTCCGACAAAGAGGTCATAGAAGCTTACAGACTATCGAGAACGCCATAAATCCATATCCACATTTTCCCGCACCCTTCCTAACAACTCTCATTGACAAAGTTATGGAAGAGTGCAATACGCTAAATTGAGACCAATATGCTCTATCACTATTTAATATGTATCAATAATGTCTATGGTTGGAGTTACCTTCTGTAGAGATTAAGAGATTAAGAGACGTTTGTTATCACAAGACGCACTTATTTTAAGGGAATTACTTGGTGATCTCCGCTAAAGAGGTCACAGAAGCTTCGCAAAACTAGAGAATGTCATAAATCTATATCGACATTGTCTTGAACCCTTCCTTATATAACTTTCATGGCAAAATTCATGGAGGAATTCAAAACGCGAAATTGCATTACATTCATGCCAGAATTAACAATATTTTGGTCTTCAGTCATATTTTTGGATGCAGGTTTCGCTTTTGCGTAACTTCACACAATATCTAAGTCCAAAAATGCAATTTTATAAACTTAAAAATACTTCTCTTATTACATGTTTCACACTGATCCATATAAATCATATGTAAATGGATTGCTCATAGCGGCCATGTTTGTTACGGCGCCGCGGTGGATGTTTTCTTTCCCAATATTACAAGATTGGTAATAACCTTTTACTTGAAGGAGAATGGATCCAAAAAAATTCCGATTAGTGTGTGGATTCCCCTTATAAGTGAGGCATACTCACTATGTAATTGTTAGCTCTTTAGCGACACCAAGTCCTGCGGCTGCACCTGGCTACCTGCATTCACAACCTGCTTCAAACTCCAAGAAAGCGGTCGATGACATGACACTAGTGGAGTGGAAACGACCGTTTACAGAAACCTGTAAATGTTCAATGTTTTTGTGGGTATTCACCGGTGTTCCTGAAAAAGATCAGAGCTATAAAGGGGGGAGCGGTACTGTATTCTCCTGCCATGAGACATATCGTAGAAACGGACGTACGGTAGCAAAACCAAGAGCGTGATGAAAATGCGAATCGCGTGCGTTCACTTGTAAATGTCCCATTGCGTGCGATGTACGATTTTGAAGAAAAAAAGGAAAGTTAAACGGGAATGTGTAATGAAAACTAAACAGCTTAATGTTTCTTTCACTTCCACTTTTTTCTTTTGCGCTGAGAAAAAAAGTTTGCTTGAAATAAAAAAAACCTCTTTTCTTGAATAAACATTGAAGTTTGGTTGAATCAAACAAATGTTGGTTAAAAAAAATAGATAACTGATTTAAACAAAATTTTTGGCTGAATCTCCCAAATATTTCAGCTACCAAAAGATTTGGTTAAAACAACTAAAAGTTTGGTTCAATCAAATAAACCTTTGAATCAGCCAAATCATTGGTTGCTAATAGCAATGCGTTTACTTGGTTTATTCAACCAAATTTTTTTCTGAGTGGAAATTGTTTAATTTGTAATATATATTTTTGAACTGGTCAATCTTAGTTGATATAATTGAATTTTAATATATATATATATATATATATATATAT
>JAABKJ010011095.1:0-10823 GCA_011634705.1 Andricus grossulariae
AGATGGTGTATTGCAGCGCAGCGGATCCCAATACCGTTTCAGTTTTAAATATTGCATCGTTCATACACAATTATTATCAATACCCAGGCGGAAATATTATATATAGTTCATATATAGTGTGAAGTGTTATAAATAATATTCATTTGTTTTATACATTTTTTATATAAAACAAATGAATATTATATATAATACTTCACACTATATAAACTATATATAATATTTCCGTCTGGGTATAACTATATAAACTTAGAATATAAATTATGAAAACATTATCGTTTCTCAATTACAACTCAAAAACGAGCAGAAAGTATTTAAAAAATTATTAAATTATGTTTCCATAGCAATCCATGGCTACTCATTGAATTAGAAAGTCGGCACTACTAAGCAGATTAGTAGAATACCCTCACTAATTCATTTGGTAACATAAATCTTACCGATTCATTTAGTAAGCACTGATACAAATTTCTACCAATTTGGATTTAGAGAGTTAAAAAAATGGTAGAATATTAAAAGACAATAATGAATAAACGTTATTAAAGAACAAAAAGCCTTACGTTTTAAGTTTTTTTTTTCTTTGAATATATAGCACTCGATTGGACACCATATATGTTATTTAAAATTATGTCGTTGCAATGTTCTCAATATTTGTCATCCTAGGTCAAAAAGGAACAACTTTTTGACTGCAAATAAAAATTGAACAGTTGAGAAAGAATTGATCACGGTCATTGAAATTAAAAGATTTGAACTCGAGGATAAAATTTTTTGAATTTGATTTTATATAAACAGAACCGCAAACTAAAACACACAAAGTGGAATACATTTTAATTTTAAAATTGAAGCTTAAAAAAATGTTAATTCAAACGCTCAATAATTTATGCGCATAAAATGGAAGCTTTTAACACTTTTCAATTAAAATGTTTGAATTAAGAGCCGTTAAACTGAAAATTTTTAAATTTTAAACTTGTATACATTGTACAATCTAAAGAATAAAAAAAATTATAAATTTTCAAAATTATATAATCTTTGGCCATTTCAACTTAGAAACACTAATCTATACATCAAAATTTGTTTTTAATCCTTTTTAAATATTCTCTTGAACGTGTCAAAAAAATCGTTAAACAATTTTCTAGGAACCTAGTGATTATTTTATCATTTTGAAACTCAAATTTTTCCCACAATTTTTTGAAAATCCCGCAAAATTAAAAAAATTGCCCTAAAATCTTCGAGATTTTTTATCGAAAGTTTCGAAAATCATTCAAATATTCTTTCAAAATTAATTTTTCATTGTTAGTTTTTCTATGAATTTTGATAAGATTTTTTATTCATTTGAAATCTTTCAAAAGGATTGAGAAAGTTATAAATTTTTTATTCGAAATCTTTAAAAACCTCTATTGTATTTAAAATGTTTTGAAAGCTTTTCACGTTTTAAATTATTTTGGAATCTTTTCAAAACTTCTAAATATATATATTTTAAACTTACTCCATCATTTTTCAAATTATTAATTGTCATTTATTAATAAATTCTTTTTTTCTTTCAAATCTTTTTAAATATTCTCTTAAAATTAATTATTCAAAATAAAAAATCATTTTAGATTTTCCCAGCTAACTTAAGAATTTTTTCTTGGAAGCCTTTAAAAATCCTTGAACCGCTTCAAAATTTTATTTTGAAATCTTCAAGAATCTAAATTTACTTTTTAATTTTTCGAAATATTTTTCAGTTTTTAATTAAGTTTTGATCTTCTTGAAACTTTTAAATATCTCTGAAAATAACTCAAAGTTTTTTCAAATTGATAACTGTTCAATTATTATTTATGCATTAAAATTTAATAATTTCACTTAAACATCACAAATTTGTTAAATAAAATAATTAAAAATATAACGTTCAAAGATTAAATTTAACACTCTGAAAAATTAACGATTCAAGGTCTTGCGCACGCCTCAACATTTTTTATTATAATTCGAGAACCAGTAAACATTTTTAAAATTTCTTGGTCTCATTCAGAAGAGGAGATTCTAAGGTTCATTTTACGCAACTTCAAAATTTTAAGCATTTTTTTTTAGACTTTGTAGAAGTTGATTCACAAAAATAGGCTAAAATCAGCAATTAGACAAGGAACGCAGGAAACATCCTGCGAGATGTGAGTGCATGTTTTTAATCAATAATTTTTTAGATACCCTCATACTCCTGGACGGTAAAACTTTTTAGAAATGGTTATTAATTTTTTTTTTCAATTCAAAATTATTTTTCGCTTTAAACATAGTTTGAAGCTCAGCAGAGTTTTTAAGTCGATACAAGAACATCTTAAAATTGAATAAGCTCTATCCATCCCATTTTCGTTCATATAGAAAAGTTTGGAGACTCTATTTCTTGTGCTTCAGCTGCTTATTTTTGTTTTTCAAACTCTTTCTCCGAGTAAGTACATAAAAGAAATTCGGCACTTTGGTACTTTTGGTGAAATGCGAAGATATTTTGGCAAACTTTTACCTCTCTGGCATAATTCCTTTCAAACTCGGATGGTCTCGTGTGTCACTCTCCATTACCCGGTTGAATAAAACCATACTAATAGAGCTCGACTTTTCCCGACGGATTTCAACTCAATTTTTCCTGTCTGTCTTCGCTATCCCTGAAGAAAAATCGAAAAATATCCAACCACATTCGTGTTACTCAAGAAATCTCTTCTCCGCGCAAATAGTCCACTTTAGCACGCTTTTTATCTTGAAACGCGATGTCTTAAATTCGCGCGGACTGAAGTCGGGAATCTATATATAATAGAGTTCGATTTATTCGACGGGGTTTGTGAGTCGATCCCATGGATCCCACGTTTCGAACGGCAAAAGCCATCAGGATGAAAACCGTGCAAATCCTCTCGTAGCGAGTAATTCATACCGATGATCGTCGTTATCCCACCATTCGTCCTGTAGAGACGACCTCCCCCCTCCTCTTTTTTGTACGTCTAAAGTCTGCATTTTCTTACTACAGGGTCGTCGCAGGTCAGGGAAAACCGGGAAATCAGGGAAAAGTCAAGAAATTTTGTTGGTCAGGGAGCGTCCACATATTAAGTGACACTTTAAAAGAAGGGGGGGGGGGGAGCATAATAGAGTGTCATATAGGTGGGGAGACGAAAAGGTTTCGATACATTAAACATCAATATTATCGACAAAAAAATTAGTAGTTGCATTTTTAAGAAAGTATCTAAATTTCCAACCCAAAAATGCGAATTTTTGACAAAAGTTTATTTTCAGCCAAGAGAGATGAATTTTTAACGAAGAATGATAACTTTTTTATTTTAAAAGGTAAATTTTCAATTAAAACCGACGAATTTTCAACTAAAGAGTATATTTTTCGACCAAAAAAGATGACTTCAACAATAAACTTTAATTTTCAACAACATAATTAAACCTTTAACGAATTATTTGAATTTTAGTACCGAATAGCTGAATTTTTAATCTACAAGGATAACTTTTCAACACAGATGATCAATTCTCTACCAATACAAGAATTTCCAATATATCCGGCATATTTTGCCGGATCTTCATTTTTTCTCCCGGCAAGGCACCCCTGTGACTGGTCACAGAAGTTACCGATCTACTACTAGTAATTTCTCCCTTGAATTATAATATACTTCCATCCATTACCATAATTTTAAAAATTTATGAAAAGTTTGATGAATTACCATAATTTCTAAAATTTATGGAAATTTTACATTATTGTGGAAATTTTGAAATTAGTGGAAAAATTATCAAATTTGTAAAAATTTATGAAATTTGTTGAAATTTATTAAGTTTTTGGACATTTATGAAATTTGTAGAAATTTATGAGGTTTGTAGAAATTTACGAAATTTGTGAAAATTTACGAAATTGTGGAAATTTGTGGAAATGTATGATGATTTATCGAAAATTATGACGTTATTAATAATATGCCAGAAGCGAAAATTAAAATCCGGCAAGATCTGCCGGAAGAGAAAATTAAGGTCCGGCAAGGAATATGGATATATACAGATGACACATAACCTCCACATGTCATCAAGATCTCCCTTTAATTTTCTATTGCCCGACATATTTTTGCAAACATCAATTTTTTAATTCGTTCCAATTAATCTAGAATTGTTTTGTATTAATGATAAATCGTTTGGAATTCATAATAAATTCTTTGGAATTCAACTTAGTACACGATAAAATATGCCGGAAGACAAAATTAAAATCTGGCAAAATATACCGGACGAGAAAATTTAAGTGCGGCATATTTTTCCGGAACAGAATACTCGACCTAAAATAAATTAATTAGAAAAAAGTTGACTTTCATACCAAAAAAGAAGAATTTTCAACAAGAAAGCTTATTTTCAACGAGAAAGTTAATTTTCAATCAAGAAAGATGAATTTTCAATGGAATGGTTCAATTTTCAACTAAAGAAGATAAATTTGAAACCGAAAATGAAATCGTTAAATTGTTAGTTTGAAAAACTAATGTTCAGAAAAATAAGACGAATTTACAACTAATTGAATTCAACTAGAAAAGACGAATTTTTAACAAAGTAGTTGAATTCTCAATGAAAATAATTAATTTTCAAATAAAAAAGATTAATTTGTCAACCCGGATTGACAAATTTTCAACAAAGTACATTTAACAAATAGTTAAATTAAAAAAAAATGGTTTAATTTTGAACCAAATAGTTTAATTTTATATCACATCTTTTACAAGAAAGTTCGAATTTCAACCAAGTAGTTGAGTTTTGAACCAAAAAAGATGAATTTTTTATTTAAAATATCAATTGTAAACCAATAACGGAACAGCTACATTTTCAGTGAAGAAAATTAATTAGCAACAAACAAAACGAATGATTGGCAAAATAATTACATTTTTAATCAAAGAGAGGAATTTTCAACAAAAATAATGCATCTTTAACAATATAAAATATGAATTTTTAAGAAAAGAATAGTTAAATTTACAGTTGAAAAATGAATATTCAACTCAAAATGAAAAGAATCTTCAATAAAACAGTTAAATTTTCAGCTATTTTGATTGAATATCTAATACTTTTTTCTCGCTTCTCTAAAAATAATAAACCACTAATCGACACTATATAATATCTGATATTCAAAAATTAATTAATGCCCTGATCAACAAAACAACATCATCATTTAAATTTATATTCTGATTTGGTGAAAATTCTTCACCCTGAAGTATTCATTAAAACAATTTTCACAGAGTAAAGATAGTAATTGGTAAACGCTCCACTCATGTATGGTGGCGTTCCCAGTTCAAATCCCGACGGAGGGAGATTTTCTTCTCTCTTCTCCAAAAATAGTAGACCAGTCATGGAAACTATTTAATATTGAAAAAATCAAAAATTGAAACATTCATGGTCAGGGAAAATGAAGAATTTGTCAAGAAAAATCAGAGAAAAGTCAGGGAATTTTGCAAATTCCTATTTCCAGTTGCAAAACAACTAACTTAACCGAAAATTCAAGACCCTTCAGAAGGGTAGTTCGTTGGCAGAGCAGAATGAACGACCGATAATTCTAACTACATGACTATTTTTCTACCCCCGGGAACTTTAAGACCACCAGCTACCCCGTCAACACAACCTGTCGTTTGCCGAGTCTCTAAATGCGTTAGATATTCCATTATGTCCACCCTTTCCTAAAATACTGTTCTTTCACTTTCACGAAAAATTTCTAATAGAAAGCCAACAAAAATGTCTCCTCGAGGGTGGAATTAAATTATGGAGGTCGGGGTTTAGATGAAATATCAAGGATCACAGCGCAAAAGGACCTCAAAGAATTTTTTTTAGGTAATAATTTTAGGTGAAATTAGGTAAAAAAATTTTAAGGGTAATCTTTTGGCGAAAAAGGAGAAAGCTTAAGTTTCATTTTTACAGTTGGAAACAAAGACACAATCTTTTCCTAAAAAAAATTTATAGTATGAAATAATTTTGGATGATTGTTTAATGTCTGCCATTAGAGAATTTATTTATAAAAATTAGATATACCTAGGTTATTGGAAATAAATTTACGTTATAAACAAAGTCCAACAATAAATAAAATTTGTTAAATAAACCATTTTCATATGTTTAGAATCATTTCCATAATCAAGAATATTTTAGCTTTTGAAAAATACCATCATTATTAAATAAATCGTGATATTTATAAGTATATTGAAATTTTTTTGTCATGATATGTCATTTCACAACAACAAAAATATTTAGATTTTAGATTTTAATATTTTTTAATATTTAGATTTTAGTTATGTCCCAAATAGGTTAGTTTGAAATCGGTCAAAGAAACATTTGTAAGTTTTTTTATTGGTAATAGGATATAAAAATAAAATTTGAGATTGTTCAAAACAGATTATAAGCTTAAAAGATTCAACTTTTCAATTATTCAACTTTGTCAATTTCAATTAAAAAGTGTTCTTCTAATACCTCTTTTTAAAATCACTATAATTATATTTCGTTATTATTCTAATTTTGTATTGGATAACTTCTATTGTACTGTTGTACTTATATAATTACATTTCTGTTATGATATATTTTTTACATTTATTTTGCACATTTTTTACTTATAAAAAATGTATTTAAGTGTTTCTATATTACACAGATTCAGTTGAATATTTTCATTATTATTTATAAATTAATAACATTTTAATTTTGAATAAAGAAATTAGTTGAATTACTTATTATAAATAATTCTGTATGTTATAGGAAATTTAACTTCTACTACACGTGGTGGCATATTCTAGTTTCAAAAATAATAATTTTGTACATATAAAGCGAACGATGGTTCTTATAGTTCTTACCTACATCTAATAATTTCACAAAATTTCTCGCGTAATTCAAATAATGTTATTTTCAAATGTATTATATTTAAAGAAAAAATATGAAAAAGGCGAATTTTTTCGAGAATAGGAAAAAATAAGAATTAAAAAAAGGGGAAACACAGGGTCATAAGAACATTAATACTTTTTTTCTTACTTTCTGATCCAGATTTATATTATCAGATTAATTTTTTTTCAAATATAATGAACAAGCTTTAGTATTTTGAGTTTATTCACTAGCTTTTGTTTTCTTAGTTCAAATTGAAATGATGCACTTAAATTAAAAAAGTTATCCGACTTGCGAATATTTCACCCAAAAAGCTAATATTAATACTTCTCTGGTGTAATTTGTCATTGTACAATAAACAACAAAGTTTTTGAAATCGAAAATTCATTTTTCAAATGAAGATTTTGTACAATTTCCTTCATTTTGATATTTTATTTTATTATATTGCAAGTAATTTGGAGAAAAACAATCATGTATTGAAAAATACATAATTTAAACAATAGACATCATTCGCTAATAAACTTTGTGCTTATTATAAACAAATATAATGAAGTAATTCATGATTCGGCCATTTTTCGACAAAAATTGTTTCCTTCAATATTAGTACTTTTAATCGTCTCGCCCGGCTTAATTGAAACATTATAAATTATTCGTGAATAAATTTTACGTTCATTATAAATCAATTTTATGAACAGATGTATAATTAGGGCATTACTAGATAATGAAATTCGTTTTATTGCACTTTCAATACTTTTAATTAACTAGTCCGTCATAAATTAACAACTAGATATAATCAGCCAATGCATGTTATCATTATTATAAATAAATTAGATAAAAATGCAAAATTCTGTTAATATTAAATGCAATTCTGGTTAATGAAATGAGATCAAGCACTGTCCTCTCTTCGGAAGAGAAAATTATGCCAGAATAGAAAATTAAAGTCCGGTAAAATATGCCGGAAGAGAAGTTTAGAAAGGAAAAATATGCCGGAAGAGAATACAAAAAGTTATTCTAGGCCCAATAATATAATAGTGATCAATGTTATGAAAAACTTTGATTTAAGAAATTAATAAATAGAATAGAAAATTTGAACACAGTAAAAATCGCGAAAATGTAGTATTTTAATCAATGAATTGCTAATTGAAAATAATGTCTTCATTTTATAATGATAAATCATCTTCCACTAATGTCATTATATCAAATAATGACAATTGCAAAATTTACGGTTTCGTAGATTGACTAGATTGACTAATTTTTACTCTTTGTTTATTCAAAAAAAAAACCTTTTTCAAAAATGTAGCTCAACAACAATCTTCGAAATTTTACTAGCTTTAAAAAAAATCCAATCCGAAAAAACTGATTCGACTAAACAAGAGGAAATTATGAATTTCTGGCAGGACAATTTGTATTCAAATATGAAACCAGTCGTCAGAAAATAAGGTAAATAAAAATGTTAGTGAATTTTTCATTAAGCGCATTGCGAGAGTTTGAAAAAAGGAAAGTTTTTTTTTTAATCTCGCAATCAAAGGTGCGCTTTATATCGCAAAGTCGCGAGGGAAACGTTCAAAATGAGGGGAAAAATAATCTTTTATAAAGTTTTTGCCATTGTGCCAAGCCTCAACGTTAGTTCTCTAGTGCTGCTCCTTCTGAGAGAGGAAAAGTCAATTTCCTAAAAACAATTCCGGCGACCAGGAACCCGGACGTAATAGGTACAAATCAACCAACCAACGAGAGGCTCGCAAGAGACGAGCGAGACCGAAATGAAATTACTATGGGTGCAGAGCGAAGAGAATTCATGTAACTGAGGCCACGAAGACAGAAGAAACGAAGACAGAGCGACTCAAGGGTGGAATGCTGTGTAGCTTCACATTTAACTTCAATACCGCCTTACTTTTTTTCATATCTTTTCTCGATTCCCGCAAATTTAAACGTATGGTTCGTTTGATAGGAAAAGTGCTTTCCGCAATGCAATAGATTTTTACACTTGGAATCCCCCGCTCGTTCAGTTTAACCAGTTTAAACGGAGTGAACATCATTTTGTACAGAATATATTTGTATAATAAGGGGCCATTCAAAAAATTCGCCACGTACCATATTGAATTTATTATGAAACACTTAAGATTTTAAGTCGAAATACATTGCATTCTCAACAAAATACAGTAGACTCTCACAAAGAGCCTTCTCCAGAAATCGCCTCTTTCACCAAGAGCCTCTCCCTTCCATTACCTCCAAATTCGGCCTTGAGCTTGGCATTTGGATGCGCGTGCGCGAGACGATGCTCAAATTATCCGCCAATGCGTTTCAGAGTTGTTTCCCGCCAAGCCCTAGGGGCGTGGCTTGACCAAGTAGGTGCTTAGTGAGGACATCGATCCCGAGATCTGGGTGCTTTGTGAGAGACTACTGTATTTGAGTTTTTAATCAAAAAAAGAATAATTTTCCACCAAACGAGATGAATTTTCAACGAAAGAGTTGAGTTCTCAAGCTAAACAGTCAAATATTTTAGAAAACAGTTGAATTTTTAGCCCGAGAAGCTTTATTTTCAACATTCAAAGACGAATTTTTAACCATTACGGAGAAAAATGAAAGGTCAGTTGGGCCATCTAGATTTGCAGAAAGACCATATTGCAGGGTCAACTATAGGACAGCCCTTGAAGATGGCTAAAGCGAATATCTCTAGAAGGTTTAAACAAGAGGTTCCAATCGATCATCTGAGAGTGTCGACTTGGTTTCATCTCGAACGGTCGACTCAAGTGTCATAGAGAGTCAAACTGATCATCACAGCGGGCGGACTGATCATTATAAAGGGTCGAATCGCTCGTCATAAAGGGTCGATTTGGTCATATCATATTGGTCGACTTGATCTCCTCGGACAGACGACCTGGCCATCTTAGGGGGTCGATTTGATTATCCTACATTTTCTATATTTCTTTATAAAACCTGATAATTTACATGGAATACATGAATTCTGAAATCATTTTTTATTCTTTGTGGAGAGTGAGGTGTATGAGACATAATTTGATATGCAAAAACAGTGCACAATGACAATATATTTTTTGGAGCACGAGAGGCTAGGGACACGGCACGATGTCTTACTGAATTTTAAGATTTCAAACCTTTAAGTGAATTCAGAAACCAATATCCCACGTCTCGTTACTTTCTGCATAATCAATGAATGCTGAAATTTTTTGCACATTTTCAGTTTGAAACGACACAGTCACAACAAATTGATAGCTGGATGTCCAGTTACGCCTTTATCCTAAATCCCTTGGAGCATCAAATTTGAGGTTGAAAATTCAAAAGAATAAACTTAATTCACTGTCCGTCATGTTCTCTAGTAGGCACTTCACTCTCCACACATGTTCAAAATATCAAAAAGCAGTTTAAACTTGTTAAAAATATGTTTAAGTTCCATAAAACGCAAATGTGACGCTGAATGGATTAATGACATTCACTCACTCCGAAAATGCTCTAGAGTCAAGACCACAGTGCTCCCAACGTCGACAACCGGATTGGTTAAGGTTGGCGCGCTTATTTGAAATTATTAAATATGAGAAGCAATTGTGTATATAAAATAATAAGAGTAAAGTTAATAAAAATAATTCTTTGCTCACAAGCAAGACTTATAAAATAAAATTTAGATTATTTATTAGATTTTTTGCTTGAAAAAAATGATTGATTTTAATTTCAAAGAAAGTAATATCTCCTTTACCCTGGATATGGATTAACAATTATTCTCAATATTCTTATGCACTTTAAATTTATTATTTGTTGTGAACATTTGACTTAGACATTCAATAATTTAAATAAACAAGCCAACGGTAACTAATCAGGTCGGCCCTCCACGATGGGTCATTTGCTCTTCCGTGGATAGTCGAAATGAGTGAAAAAACAGATGATGTTCTAGGATTCTAACTGTTTGATTATCGAGGCGGAGCACTCATCAGCTCGGCTATATTGACACAGAGTGAGTCTCGAGACCACAAAGCGGAGTTCCTTTCGGA